>CAJNJA010005401.1:0-17750 GCA_905231915.1 Symbiodinium necroappetens
GGAGGGAGGGAGGGAGGGAGGGGGATAAGGAGGCTGCTGCATACTTAAAAGGATTCTACAAAAAGGTTTTCTAGGCTGGCCACCGTAAGGTCGCTGCAGTATAAACATGCTTGGTGGGGTATGTTGAAGCATTTGGAGGGGCCTGTGCCGGACTAGCTGTAGGAAGGAGGCCTAAGGAATAATGCTGGTATACTACTTTCAAAACAGAGACTAGAAGGATATACTATGATAGATGAAGGGTTCAAGGGGCGAGTTTGTCCGGATAGGCCTCAGGTCCCACTCGGTCTGGGATCTAGGTTTTTTTTTGATGGGTTTCGGGTGTAGGCGTTCGGGCCAGTTGGGGTTCAGGGGGTCCCCGCCTTCTTTGGGTGGCAGCCCCACGAGCAGTTGTGAGAAGGGGCTGGTGTTTGTGTATTGGAGGCTGAGCTGTTACCAAGAAAAGGGGGATTCTTGACCTACGACCTGGGGCCAAGGCCCCAGAAGTGGGAACATGGGTTTAAGAGGATTAGTGCGAGGATCCCTTCTACTCTATCTTGAGGGCATGAAGACAACATGTAGCACAGGTATACCAGCAAGCATAGCTGCAAGATTGTGGTGAGAAAAGCTTCGAAGATGTATGAAATTTGCACAGGAACAGGACATCTCCTGCGCAGCTCGCTCTCGAAACAGATCGTCACCCTGCATAAACATCACCTGCAGAGGGCTAAACCCCCCAAAGCTGGTTCTTCACAGTGCCGAAACTCTAAGTCCCCAAGCCCCAAATCCGCGACCTTAAAGCCTGAACCCTTTCTTATAAACCCTTTTTGAACCCTTTTGAACCCAGATAAAAACACCTAAACCCCAAACCTTAAAGCTCTCACCCTGAAGCACAAGGACGATGGTTGTGGCAAAGGGCCAACAGCTTTTGGGATCCTGGTTGGGATTTACTTAGGGTTCCTTCAAAGGTATCTATAAGGGGTCCTATAAGGGTATAGGGCTTAGGGCTTATACGTTCAGTTCCTTAAAAACGGATCTAGAAGGGGTCCTATAAGGGTATAGGACTTATAAGGCTTGTAAGTTCAATCGGGTTTAGGGACTGTGCAGACTTGGATTTAGGGTTTGCGGCTTGCGCTTTCAGCGGCGGATGGCTCCAACGTGTGTCAGGTGTGTAAGATATTTTAGTGGGTTCCGTTCCTGTTGGCATCCTAAACCCTGCCCTACAACCCCTAAAATCGAGGTTTCCTAACCCTAAACCCTAAACCCTACAAGCCCCAAAAGCGAGGGTTTCCTAGGCCTAAGCGCGAAGCCCAGAGGAAGCGGGAGGAGTTGGGGAGTTCTGCAACTTTGGATCAAAGACAATGTCCAAAGTGGCCCTAATGATTGGCCCTAATGTAACTACTTGGAGGTTCATCGGGCAGATATGCGCGGGAGCTTATAAGTAAGGGCGATTATATTTATAAGCCATACTAGGGGACTTATAACTTCGTTTAAAACTAGCCGTGAACCTGCAAGTGCCCATCTAGGACCTCGGCATTGAGGGAACCTTGAACAACGTTTATCAAAACATGGAACCACCCCCTTTTGTGAAACCCTAGATAAACCCGCGTTCGCTTTGCGAAGGTCAGCGACGGGCGCACACCCCTAAGATTGAAAGCCCCGAAGTGGTTATCGTCAGGCCTGCTCCAGGATATCATGGTTTGGAATTTCAGGGTTTCAAGGTTTAGGATTTCAGAGATTCAAGGCTTCGGATTTCAGGTTTTCAAGGCTCTACGGGTTTCTGGGTTTCAGGCTTTTCGGGGTTGGAGGAATCCCGGGCTTGGGATTCATACCTGGTAGTGTTAGTACACTTGGAGGTTCATGGGTAGTTATAAGTATGGTTATAAGTCCCCTAACATAGGTTTGAACTACAGTTACCCTCCTTATCACCTTACTTATAACTACCCATGAACCTCCAAGCAAGAGTGCAGGGCTCTAAAGGCTGAGATGTGACGTGCTTTACCCCAACTGGGGTAGCTCTCTAAAGTATAGGGTCCCTTTTTGGGTCCCCAAGATAGTATACGGCAGCCTTATAACACTGACCCTAAAAGGGACATGCTAGGCTTCTTACCAGTTTTTTGCGGACAAGAAAAGGTAGCCGTATGATCGGCATTTGAGGTGAACATGGTTGGCCTTGTAGTTTCGTTATGAAGGATAGCCCAAAAAGTTGGAAAGCGGATTAGGGACACTTAGTGCTGGGATTCCCCATACATTACTCTTAGGGATTGAGGCTGTTCCGTTTCCAACCTTTGGTCTTCTACTGTAGGACCTTCTCCAACAGAGTATTAAACTAAGAGTACACGGAGCTTAGAGTCGCATCGTTGTGTTTCTCCAAAGGCTACAGGGTCTGACAACTGAGATAAAGAGTTCTGGCCGTAGTCGTGCTGTTGGAGAACAGCCCGCCTTTCGCAAATAGATACGCACAGTTTTGGGGCTTCGAGTTGAGGGATCCCCGAAGTGCGGCATCCCATCTACAATAGCGGGATGAAGATTGAAAGAACGCCATGGGAAACTCCCACACGTGCTACGCGAATCCCGCGAATCTGCAACGGAAGCCAGTAGATCGTCCTCTTGTTCCGATGACTGGCCTGTTCAGAGGAATACGACTGCGCAGGCCCAAGAAACACGTCACATCAAGTTTCAGACATACCACCTTTCCTCACAGCATACAATGACATGGTCCGTCAGCATCCAAAGTCGCTTCTCCAGCGACAATGCCCCGATGAGATCCGACACCACATGCCCCCCAGAGCAGCTTTCGGCTGTGTAGGATCGGTCTTGCGGGAAGCAGAGGCGACGCTTCAGGAACAAATCATGAGTTTTCCCATAGGCCCCTAAGCAGTTCCTTTTTGGGATTACCCTATGGGATTCTAAGTACAAACCACAAAAAGGAACTACTTAGGGGCCTATGGGTTTGCAACAGCTCTCGAAGGTGAAGACCAGGTCCCAGCAGTTTTTGAAGCCACCTGGGGGCAACTCGAAACTCGGCAGCTGAAGGTGAAGCCAGGTATGGTGGAACGCTTGTAGCTATAGGGCCACCAACAAGGGGCCCACAACTACAATAGTCCTACTTGTCCAGTATCATGGGGAACTAAAGATTAACCTTTTGGAATATATGGGGGTTCCAATGCCCCACAAAAGATTAACGGTTACCAAAGGTCTACTACTAAGTAGTGGCCCTCCGACTCACCAGCGGCATTCTGATAGCCGGAGCAATCTCAGCTACCGCAGCCGAAGTAGCTGAGTTTAGGGTTTAGGGTTTAGGCTGCGAGCATGCAAACAATGGGGGCAAACGCGTAAGCAGAAAAAAAGGAGAAGCCACCGTGATAGAAATAGTAGCTATATGGTGAAGAAGAGCAACCACGATAAGCACAAGTGTGGCTTTCCGTTCTAGCAGCCGTCACAAGAGCGATGGCAATTGCAAACTCGTCCATCTGCATACAGTTCGCCATTATCTGCTCTACTCCACCACGATGAGGAGTGACAGAAGCAGCAGTGGGGCAGCGACAGTAGAAGGTGTCGTGGTGGCAGTGGTAATGGCAGAGTGGCTAGTAACTGGTAGTAGTGGCAGCCACAGTGGTAGCAGCAGCTCTCATCGTCGTCGTCGTTATCGCCCTCCCCGTCGAAATTCCCAGAGTCAACTTTGAACCCCTAGGCTTCCCCACCTGGCCCATACTTCTTCTCGTCACAGCAGAGTTTGGCATCAAACCCGTCAGACCAGCAAGAATAGCCTGAGTGTGCTGGAAAGCTGCTCTTTAGCTCGCTCACCGAGGGGCTACTCCTGTCAGAGGATATGATTCCCAGGGTTTCATGATCTCCATGATAAAATGTCCGGCAACGTACGGACGAGCGTCCTTCATTTTGCAGTGAGTAAACTGCCCGTGCGATGTGAAGGGATGCTTAGCACTCGACACCACACATCGCAGATCAACCTTAATGTTGTCTATTCATATGTGTGGGGGCTGTTCCAGATTGCGGACTCTTGGATTTCGTCGTTATGTAGGCCTCTACGACTGAAAAAAGATGCCCCTGCCCAAACCCTGCAGCCTGAACCTGGGTCAGCACGCTCTCTCGTCGCCTCCGCTTGGGCCACGAGCCGCTTCCGCATGAACCACTGGAAGCTCTGGTAGGAGACGAAGACCCCAGCCCGAACCCGGCCCAGCGTACGCAGACCCTGAACCTCTTTCCTTTGTTGGGTTTCGACTCACACACTCGCACAAGGCTGGCATGGCTGATATTGGGTTTAGGGTTTAGGGTGTAGGGTTTGGGGTTTTTTTGCCTCCAAGAAAACAATGTGTTAAACTTTCAGATTACTACTGAACTGTAACAGCCAAACAATAGGTTAAACTTTCAGATTACTACTAAACTGTAAGAGCCGAGAAAGCTTAAAGGGTTGGGTATTGGAGAACCAAGTTTCCCCAGGTCATCATCCAGATCTGCCTCCACCTCCGCAGCAAACTTCAGCACGTCCTCCTGCACACAGTTGTCCCCGGCAGCGAAGACCCAGTCATCCCCGAAGAGGATTCCACCGGGAGACAGAGCCTTCCAGGCCAAGCGCAGCTCCAGTAAAACTTCGCCGCCCTCATGGGCAGAGTCTAGGTAAATTACTTGCGGAAGCGGCGTGACATGCCTTGCAGCCAGGGATGCCATCAACTTCAGCGCCACAACAGATGTTGCGGGCAAGGGCAGGATGCACATCTGGAGCCCAGCATCATGAACATTGGACCGAAATCGGTCGTAAAGAGCGACCGTGCCGTCAGGACGCAGTAGATTCTTTCTAAACCTCTCCTCCCTCGTCCTCTCCCAAATAACGTGAGCATCCCCAAGAAACGTGTCCACGGCAACAACAGACGTATTCAAGCCGTGCAGGTTCACCCGCTGTGCAGTGAGGATCGCCGATCCCCCTTCGAAAGCGCCCAGCTCCAACCAAAAACTCACGGGTTGGACGGCCGAGTACAGCCTGGGCGGGGCTAGCGGCTGCTGGTTTACGCTTAGGGGCTAGCGGCTAGGATAATGCCTGCATTGCCAGGCTTGTTCTGGAACCATTTTTGCAATGCTAAGGTCATTGGCTTCTTGTCTTGACCCGTCGAAGAGATATTGCAACGCATCCCACCGTGCCACCCAGACGATAAAAGCCCCTTGCGCCCCAAAAAAAACACATACTGTCAATAATCCCTTAGGTTTGCTCTCGAATAACCGTGCTAAATCACTGTCAGGGTAGAAGACCCCTGTAGGACCCTTATAACACCCTGATAGCACCCCATGCTAGAATGAAGCGCTAAGCCCTACATCCATTAAGCCCAAAGCCTAGGCGCTGAACTTAAAACCTAATAAAACTTAATACAATAACCAAGAAAGTCGAATATAATAGAACCCAGGAAGCACCATGTCGATGTCTCTATGGGAGACATGCGTCATCCCACGATCGAAGTCCTGAGGCTTCTCGTCCTGGGTTCTTTAGGATGTATTGCTTTCGGGATTAGGGTTCAGGAACGTAAACCCTAAACCTTAAACCCTCAAGCCCCAAAACAAGGACGATCGGGCGGGGATACGATTGAAGCACGCTTCAGGAACTCGAGGAGTTCCTTTGAAGGTTCATGTGAAGGACCCTTTCGGGTTTAGGGTGTAAGGGTTTTCGGGGCATTGGGTGTCTCTAGGGTGGGCGCTGTCTTTAGGGCTTAGGTCTTGTCGAGGGTGTTTTAAGCTTTAGGTTTTGAGGTTCTAGGGTTGGGGGCCTTGGTGTTGATCATGCATCATGTCCAAAAACCCTACACCTCAAACCTCACTGAACAGGTAGCCGGTGAGTTCGTGGAATGCACACCATGGTGAGAAACCTTGCATACACAAAGCTGCAAACCTGGAAGCAAAGAACCAAAACCCAGGACGCTAGACCCTAAATCCCTTCACCTCCAACCCCTACACCCCAAATCCTAAGCCCCCAAGCCCATGGCCCTATGGAAGCAAAGAACGGACACCCCAAAAAACTTGAGCCGAAGCCGAACTCCTACCCCGAAGCCAGAACCAAACGTCCGTCCGAAGAGTACCCAATATTCCAGTTTTAGGGGCTAAAATGGGCTTAGGGTGGAGAGGTTCGGGTTTCGGGGGTGGGGGTTGGGAGTGTCAGGTTTCGGGGCTTAGGGCGGCCCGAAAATGGCTAGACCTTATAAATCTACGGGGTGCTGCACAGTTGTCGACAGGTGTTGGAAAGCCTGATCTTACAACTCTTCTACTCTCTGCTTAACTATTCCGGCCTAAGAAAGTTCATCAAATTTTTTAAGATAGACCACATACATAACGCCAAAAAGTTTAAGTTCTCAAAGTTCTTCGACTGGCTACCAAAGTAATTCAGGCTCAGGGGTTTAGGATACCCTAGACCCTAATAACCTACGTTTTTAGGGTTCCCCATTGTGATTTCCTGTGTTCTAAGAATTCGCTAATCCAGGCCTTACAGATTGTCTCGCACTCATGTTGCCAGTCGTCTATCGAGAAAAGGCCATCCCTGAGCCTTTCTGCTTGGCCGAGCCCTGCGGTGTAGAAGGCTATCCTCCTCCTCTCCATGTAGCTCTCTTCCTTCTCCGACGGCTGAGTAGCCCGTAGCCCAAGAGCATTCGAATCACCCGAATTCATGCAAACCTCGGGGGCACCACGACGGGACGTGGGTCCTGGCTGCATCAAAAGTTGAGTCCTCTTGGATCCTTTGGAGGAGCATGAGCTCCTTCTCTGCTATGGCCTCATGCTTCTCGTTGCCAGCAGCTCCAGCAGAGGACTGGGACTCCTGCGGCCAATGGGGAATCGTTCTTGCTCGGGAGTAGGGTCCCCTAGCCCTATCTTGGAACGCGGGCCGAGCCCTATCTCCAAATGGACCTCCTCTGGCTCTCTCGCCTCCTCCCGTCGCGCGGGCCGGGGAGAGGTCTCTGTTCCGCGAGTAGCCTGCGCATGGTAGCCTCCTGCTCCTACTGTTGATGATATAAATCCTGCATGACCTTAAGGACCCTAAACTATGGGAGTTATTTATTATGAGTAATGCAGGATTTATATCATCAACCGTTGTGGTGCAGCTCTGGCTCTGAGCGAGGTCGCTCAGAGCCTTTCGGGCCCGTGACGCCTGCCTGAACCCTCAACCTCAAAATCTGAAGCCTAAGCCCTACTATAAGCCCTAACCCCAACCTGAACAGTCTAAAACTAAAAAATCCTAAATTCAAAACCCTAATCAGGGCTCCCCATTATGAATTCCTTATATAAGTCCCTGAAACCCAAACCTGAACAGCAAACCCTAAACTCCTAAACTCGAAGCCCTCAACCGACAAACCCTAAACCCTAACCTACCTTATCTAGGGCTTATTAGGGCTCCCCATGGTGACTTCCTTATAAAAACCCTAAACCCTCAACCCTCAACCCTCAACCCTAAACCCTAGAGATCGGTTCGGATGGAGCCTGCACAGAACCTCCTTCCATACGTCGGGCACGGAGAAACATCACCTGGCGGATGGTGATCGGAGTCAGGTTCCACCTTGCATGGGTTTAGGCTTTAGGGCTTTAGGGTTTTAGGGTTTAGGGTATCAGGGTTTAGGGCTTTAGGGTTTAGGGTTTAAGGTCTACTTAGAGGCCCAGGGCACGTAGTAAGTAGGTTAGATATAGAGCTCTAAGTACCCTACATGGAGTGACCCCAATTATAACGCTACGTACAACCGACTTACTAAGTCCCCCGGGCCTCTAAGTAGGGGGCCAGACATACTGCAAAGTTTTCTTAATTGGTCCTCATTTTCAAAAATTATGCCCATAATATGCCCCAAAGCCCTGTTGTAATCAGAGGGCCCCCTTGAGGGGTCCGTTACAGGCTCGAGAAGACTATAAAGGGGTCCGATACGGATTTAACCGTGAACGGATCGGGGTTGAAGCTTGCTGCGTCCGGAACTATTTTGCAAGGTGTTAGGGTTTAGGACTTAGGAATTTTTGCTTACACACCCTCTTAGCTAACACGCGACCTCATAGGCAGATTCACCCCGAAAAATCCTGGGATAGTCCCTAAACCTTAAACCCTAAACCCTAAACCCTACCCCCGTCAGTCACAAAGGAACTTTTCGGTTTTGCCCTGCCAGGAGCTCCTTGACAAGGGCGCATTTGGGTTTAGGGAATTTAGGGTTTAGGGTTTCGGGTTTAGGGTTTAGGGTTTTAGGGTTTAGGGTTTTAGGGTTTAAGGTTTAGGGTTTAGGGTTTAGGGTTTGGGGTTCAGGGTATGCTCCCAACACCCGCTCCGAGGTTTTGCATATCCTGCCGCACACCGAGTCCCTAAACCCTACACCCTAAACCTTGGGTACTGCCCCCGTACAGTAACAGTCTATTAGCCTTATATATCCGTTTTTTTGCATATTACTCAACTGTTACTGAGTGGGGGCAGTATCCAACCTAAACCCTAAACCCTAAACCCCGAATTCCCTAAACCCTAAACCCTAAACCCCCAGCAGGAGACTACGTCTTTCTCATCATGGCATGGGTCCGTCAGGCGAATCGATTCCGCAGACACTCCCCACTGAGCCTCACAAGGCTCCATCAAAGGGAGACCCAGATCTTCCAAAATCCATTCTGTAAGTATTTTAATAGACATTATGGCAGGATCCCTGATATGATTTACCCATAGGCTCCTAAGTAGTTCCCTTCTGTGGTTTATATTTCGAAGCCTATAAGGTAATCCCACAAAGGAACTACTAAGGAGCCTGTGGGTAAGGTATATTCCTTCATTCAGGGATCCTGGAAGATCTGGACACGTTGAACCATGGAGAAGAGGTCAGCCCAGCTGAAGTCCTGGCGCTCGGTAGCCTCGAGTTCCCGTGCACCGATGAGGACTTTGGGTTGAGGGTTTAGGGTTTCAGGATTTGGGTTTAGGAATTAGGGTTCAGGGTTTGAGGATTCGGGTTTAGGGCTTAGGGTTTGAGGATTAGGGTTTAGGGTTTGAGGATTAGGGTGTAGGGTTTAGGGTTTAGGGCTTAGGGCTCTCAACACTTAACACAAGATTTCTGGATATGCTGTGCTGTGCTTGTATAATGTCTACCAGCTACTATGATGGCTTCATATGGGAGCCTTTGTATATAAGGTATGTACGTGGACTCGAACTCTCAACTACATATGCTTGACTGTCACCTCATGCGACATGCGACAGCGCCTCGACCCTGAAGCAGAGACCCCCAAACGGTGGTCCCGAAGGCTTACTCCAATGTCCGACCCACCTTGATGCGCTCAAGCAGCTTCCTGTCAGCATTTCGGCATTTGGAGGCCCCAAAAAAGAATGCAGAGAGAGGGAGAGGAGAGGGAGAGGGAGAGAGAGAGAGAGAGCGAGAGAGAGAGAGAGGGGCAGAGAGAGGGAGAGAGAGGGAGAGAGAGGGAGAGAGAGGGAGAGAGGCCGAGAGGGAGACGGAGGCCGAGACAGAGGCAGAGAGGAGAGACAGAGGCAGAGGCAGAGAGAAGGAGAAGAAGCATATTGACTTGAGAAAAAGCGGACCTCGTGCTTGCAGGATATGCGTTGGTCCGAATTTGGTGGTTCAACCGCCGTTGGCATCATCATTGCCAGCCCATGCCGAAGAGAATCCAATACCATGAATGCTGTACCCCTTCCTGCCTGCCCGAACAAAGACCGGTGCCCCATGTGTTCGACTGAGGTTCGACTGGACTTTTCCATGTTTACTCATCTGAAAGAGGCCACGGGATCATGTGTCCATGTGGATTCTTCTTGCAGAGAACATGCCTCCGTGGTTGTGTTCAGGCTATCGTGTCCGGAATGAGCAAAGGTCGGGATAACCAGTTGTTGTTCCGAGATCAGGCTGACAGGTCCATTTCACGTAGCAAAAGCATTTCAACTTGTCCCTGAGCAAGATCGCTTTATTGCGTCGGACAACATTACCTGTTTGGCCGTGCAGCGGCTAACTGTAAGTCGGTTCGCCGACAGTTTATGCATGCATTGCCATCATCAGCATGTTCGTGTCCATGTCCCTTACATGTTTGCGTGTGTATTCGCGCATTCCACAAACGAACTAGAGTGGAGCGGTATGGACTTGTGTGTTTGCAAAGCATTGGCTACCAGATGCTACAGATGTGTCGACTGGATCTTGGACATGGAGCGCAGTGACCAGACAATTCCATGACTACTGAGGCACACCTTTACCCACATGCCAGAGTCTAGCCCTCTTATGCCCCTAAACTTCAATCCGAAGTCCTGCTATCATGCTGCTGCGCCAGTTGCTGCTGTGGGCTGAGTCGGGAGAAGGCGAACTGAGTCTGGAACCGTTCCTCGGTGGCCTTAGAGAAGGGGACCAGGGCTGATCCGGCATCTTTCCGAGGTCCTGAAACTCCTTTCATGTTACGATGGCTCTATTCAGCGCATACGTCGTTTGGCCAGGAAGCCTCGAGTCTTACACAACTTGACCTTTCAATCTGTGGATAAGAAGAGAATCATATCGTGGGGTTCAGGCAGTGTTTATCTCCGCAGATGCTTACAACTGAGTTTCTTCGGCGTGGCGAGATCTTTTGCATCGCAAGTCTCATGATCCTTTTGCCGCGTTCTGAAGTGGTTGCGATGTGGAGAGGCCGCTAGCATAGCTTTCAGCAGCAAGCACTATAAGTACTGACATGTCTTACCTGATTATGTTCAGATTTTCCGGTTGCACGGCTCTCGAAGCACCTTATCTGCTTGGATTTTACGTTGATTTTTGTATGTTGCCATGTTAAACACACTCTTGGACCAAGCTAACCCGTGATTTTGGGGTTGTCCTAGCCTGGTAAAGATTGCAAGGATTGACCACGGAAAGGTGCTTAGCATGCACATGATGTCAACAGTGGGCTCTATGGGCAGTTGTACATCTTATATGCAGATAAACTACAGATGATTACAGGCACGACTACCATGTTTTTCATGATTGCCATCCTTGTTGTTCCTTGATCTGTGTGAGGATACCTGTGCTCACAATCTACATATGTGCTCGCGAATGGGATCACATCCTTGCTTCAGAACAGGGGTCCATGTGTGAGTGCATGTACATGTTCACATGTCAAGTTCTCGTACTCTTTGATTGTTCGATCATGCGGATGCTTGCTCTACATATACAGTTGTTGACGCTTAGTCGCCGAGTGAGCACACCTTACTTGTAGGGACGGATGAACTCAGCAACGACGGACATGTATGTGGTAGGAGATGTGAATCCCGCCGCCCGATCTCAGAAGCGGCTCCGCCACCTTGCTCCTGATACTTCCGCCGGCTTGCGTCTCGACCGGCTTAGGGTATTTTAGGGTTGCGGTGTGGGCGAAGGGTGTTCTTCTTTTGGATGGCTTAGAGTGGCATGTTTTGGTGGTTTGTATTGTGATGACCACAAGAGACACTTCGAAGTTGCCATGGTAAGTTCGGGCATCTTATCCCCGAGCCGTGCTATGCTTTGGGCAGGGCACGAGCATTGGTTCTCTTGCACCCATTGCTGTCGTTTAGCCCTTTCTTATGCTTGCCATTCTTGGTCATACTACCTGTCGCCGGTTGCGGTCACCCTGGTGCCATTGATCATTCCTGCGACAGTCGCCACTGCTCATCCGGTATCATCGTGAACATCAGTCTTGCCAATGTGACTGCATGGCCCAGAGTATGCATGGCGACTGCTAGGCTTTGTGTCGTTTCTGCTCAAGGGCTTGGTTCACAGCAGTTTCCAGTTTCAGCATTCTGAGATATTCTGGCTTCACCTGTCTGCCCAATTCGTACTTCGCTTGGTCGTGCTACGCTGCGAACGGTCTCCCAAATCAAGCATGCCAAAGCCATAGCCCCAAATCCTGTACTTGATTGACATTATTGAAGCCGTAGGTCCTACCAAAGTCTCGGGTATGTTCCATGTTTGGACAAGAGGGCTGAACCCCCTGACCGGACCAGAAATGTTTTTTGAAAAGTCTCTGCAGGCCAGATGCAGGACTTTGCTGGGATACCTACGGTGGAAAGTCCAGAAAAGCTATCTGGTTTTTTTCTTACAGAGTTTCAAGCTGCGTGAGTCCAAGGTGCTTGGGTTCCCAGGAATGGTGCGCATTTAGGGTTGGCGAGATGAGAAGTCGACACAGCTTGATGAACTTACCAATGCTTGTTCGTCGTGGGCGGTCTCGTGCAGCACGTCATGAGGGATAGCAAGGTGCGTTTGGGGATACTTTTGACTAATGTGTTGTTTATTGTGAGTTTAGCTCCTTTCTATGCAGTTTCTTTTTCGTTGCAACATGCTTCATTATACTACGGCCTGCTAAAGTGATGTTGTATTGCAGTGTACTACACTGTTAAGATACTCTCAAACCATACCGCATTATTTATTCTAAACTTTGTACTACGACATTATTCTACAACGAAACTTGTATGAGCATGCTGTGACAGCTTTTGTCGTGTTATGTCATAGGTAATGATATAAACCTAGCTCAACAAGTACGTGTGTACACAAGTGTGTACACAATGCGCATACGTTCCGAATCCTGAAGCTCGAAACCTTCCCCATCCACGGTTGCCCTGCCAGGACGTGCTCTTGCATGTCGGTCCGATGCTCCTCGACCTCAGAAGCAGCGGTACACAAGACCCTTGGCTACCTGCAGGCAGCTTTTTCGAGTAGGCCAGGGAGATTGGAGTGGGATGTGTTCGTTGAGATGTTCATCGCGTGAGTCATGTTGCCACTCCCGATGACGGCTGTAGAATCGATTGGGTCAGCCCATGCGAGTACTTCTCTTGGCTCGTAAGTATGGCGTGTCTCCAGATTTCAACTAGGGTCCATGATCTTCTCTTGGTCCTGGCTGGAGGTTTAAGTGGAACTTCTTCATAACCCTGGGCCCTAGTTATTAAGTTCCATGCTTCTTTTTCCTGCCATTTACTTGCCAATAGTTGAAATTGGGGCTTCCTGCACGAAGAGGACCATCACATCGACATCTCCAAACCGGCCCGACGCTGCATTTTCAGATGCAGCTTTCGTAAACGTTGTTCGCTTGTGGGGTTTGGGGATGCCGCTTTTTTGTTGTTGGTGGCATCCCTCTCATCGCTTGGGCTTTAATCCAAGACGATCCCAGACCCCAGGAACTGCATCGATTGTTCATAGGTAGACCCTCCGAATCGAAACTCGCTCTCAGTTCCGAATCTAGCCTGGGCTGTGCATCCTGCAGCCTGCCGCTGTGTCGTGGTAAGTACATGATTGGTCTGAAGTCTCGGAGGGCTCTAACCGGGTTCAGGGTTTAGGGTCTAACCGGTTGTGAGAGTCACTTTTCGGCCTCCGCGGAATTCTATGGACATCTCAAGGAGTACATCATCGTGCGGGCAGCTGCGATAGCCACCCGGCCAAAAGCAGTGTCCCGATAACAACACAGGCCGGTGGCCTCTAAACGAAGTCTAAGTCTAAGTGCTCTGAGCCCAAACTTAGTTTGGTGAACGGTCATTTCCTCAACGATCTGTGCAGTCGGAACCGGTGCTCCCAACTGGTCTGCGTGAATGCCGAAGGATTCCCAGCATGCAGGCCTCGGGATGGCAGATTTGTTGGGGAAGGGGTTTGCAATTTTTGCTTGGAGGCTCTTTTGTTTTGAGTGTTTGTTTTTGGGGTTTCGGCTCAAGGTTGACGTAATGATGCGCGGTGTGCACGTTCAGCCATGTTGGAATTCAGGGTGTCAGGTGTCAAGCACGTGGGATTGAGGTCCAATTGTGAGTCGGTGGATGAGAGGCCTCGAGTTTCCTGTGCCCTGCCCCCCTAAACTAAACCCTACAGTAGACGCTGAATTTTAATTCCTCCGACCCAAACCCAAGAGCCAAGGAGGTGCAGCCAGGGGCTTTTGAATCCCACCGGCTGCATCAGAATCTCTCCAGGCCTGCATGGCGATGTTTCGTTTGAGGGAGTTGCCGTCATGTCGGTGTCTGAATAAGCATGAACAGTCATTGTTCGCTTAGAGCCCCTAATGCAAGTCCAGTAGACTCTACCCCCAATCCCCATTTTAGTAGCTTAGTTAGAGATTTGGTTTTGGAGCCGTCAGGTGATCTGATCGTCTTGGAGACTGGAAAGGAAGGGAGTTTGTTGGATTTAAGGTCAACGGCACTGGACAGACATCAAGTGCAGCCCTCTCTTTCGGCTGTCCAGATGCTGCTGAGAGCCACAAGCCTTAGTCCCGGACAAAGCATTTCATATGTGCTGGACAAGCATGGCTAGCTCGGACACGAAGCAAACAGACAGAGGATCAGATGGTTCCTGTATATTGCCCAACAGCAACTGTGGTTTCTAGCAGGAGCTGCGATGTTGAGAGTCGCACAGCGCTGATGATGGTGACGATGAAGATGCTGGTGACGGCGCATGATGACGATGATGAAAGACTGCTTGTGATAATTGTGAAGAAGATGATGTTGATGATGTCTTGGGCCTCGAGGACCTCAACCCTAAATAGTCAGCGCAGGTGGATTCCGCCTCATCCCGGCAGCAAGCCTTATCCGGAGGCCCGAGCTCTCAGCCCAAGTCCAGACCTAAGCTAAGGCAGGTCTGAAGAAATCTGCTGCAGTTTTGGGAGCAATTTGGGTCCTACCCCCAAATAAGCCTCAACAGAATTGGGGAGAAGCGTAAACAGCACTAAGCCTTCTGGTTTCAATGCCGCTTGGGAGTGCTGGCAGTCTTGGTTCGTCTGACCAAAAACTAGAGCTTTTGAACGGAAGTTCGAGGCTTTGAGAGTGCATGGTCTAAGGCCGGGTTAGGGTTGAGGGTTTAGGGGAGGCTAATTAAGATTCGGGAGCTTCAAGAGTAGCAGAGGACAAGGCTTTGCTCTGGCATGCAACACGTTCTAAGAACACCTCTTGCATGTTCTATGTAACTCCCATTTCGACATCCTACACAAAAAACCCTAAAACGTCACGTCCTACGCCCTAGTACCGAGGCTCTAAAGCCTGTCACACTTCAAGAGGAAGCCCCGGGACGAACAGTTCTTGGGTTCTTGTCAAGGGATTTTTGTTTAAGTTACCAGAATGGGGATCTATAGTAAATAGTGGTTCTTTATTATGGTAACCTAAATGATAAAGTCCCCGAACAAGAGCCCAGATTCCTGACATGAGCCAGGAGCCAGTTTCGGGCTTCGGTGAGGAGTGTCAGCGCGCGACGGTCGGGCCGACCGACGACAATGCAGGCCTCTGTTGGGAGTAGAATATGGGCGGCCTATATCAAGGAAAGCGAGGGTCAGATGATTTAATAGGGTGAAAATGAAGGAGCCGCAGCAATTGGAGCCAAGTGTTGAAGTAGGCTGCACTTTAACTACAAGGGATTACCAATCATTGTAATTAGGCCCTGTACTCCACGTACGGTTTAGGCCGAGGCTTCTTTCTCTCAAGGTCAGGGGTGTCGGATTTGGGAGGTAGACGAGGGACAGCCAGATCACAAACCGTATTCACGCCTCGTTGGGCTTGCGTGGTCTGGGTTGACTGCCGAGAGGCTGTGGCCGGTAAGCAAGAGCTGAACCTGCGGCAGAACAGCCCTTAGATAAAAAACTAGGGTAGTCAGGGTTCCGCGGTGCGGCTTCCTGCTAGTTTGCCAGCTCTATGGATCTATCATGATCTATCCATTCCGCACAGTGTTGATACACAGTTGATCGGTTGTGCGTGGCAGAAGTGTATATTGGATAGCAAAAATTACGGGTTACGGATAGCCCCTGATTGCCTCCTCCCGGCGCTGCAAGGTACTGGTCAACCCCCAAACCCTGAACCATGGCAAGCCCGTAGCAGCCGTAGCAAATCCCACCTACACCTAACCAATGCCGATATACGCCTGTGGGCGCAGTAGGGGCAGTCAGCAGTATGAGGAACAGCAGTACAGAAAAGCCTACTTGGTCAACTGCCCTGTTGAGAAGACTATGTCTGACTATGTTCCAGTTCTACTTGTAACAGCCACAGTAATCCCCAGAACTCTGTTTGTTTTGGTTAGCTGTTAGCTGTTTTGGTTAGCCCAACATGTTGGCGGACACCCAGCCCAGAATATCGCAAGCCTTGAAGCCTTCCATCAAGATTTCATTTGGAGGTGCTCAGTTCCACAAAATGTTCGGCCGCGTGCTGTGCAGCCCGTCGATTTATTCGAATCCCGAGGAGCTTTAGACTCGCTGTTGTTTTGTGATGAACGGCTTCGCCAAACTGCGCATGTAGCGTTTTATTGGGCAGGGTTGCTACCGCTGTTGCAAGAGATAGCTTGCATTTTCACTCTTGAGACGTTGGTGCCGCCTGTGGACACCTTGAGTTTGGCGGCTTTGTCGGTGCACTAGCGTGCTTTCGCTCGAACCAATAAAGTACTGCAGCGCCAGTCGGTTTGAGCATTGTGGCCCAGTGGTAATGATCTCAATCGCAAGTCTTGCCATTGGAACAACTGTAGAAACATCACTTGGTTCTTTTATAGCAATAGTTAACATCACTCTCAGTAACACCTGCTGTTTGTTGGAACCGCTGTCTGACCTTACTGATACTAGCAAAACTTCAAACAATATTTAGTACACTGACAGAACGTGCAAGAGGAAGACGAGGAAGAAAGGGAATTACAAGCGCCAGAAGGACTTCAGAGGCGATGCCCAGGGCCTGAAGATCTTTGTTCACTCGCCTCCCGGCTTCAGGTCAGAGGTGCGTGTCTGTGTGTGGAGGGGGGACTCGTGCCGAGACTAGTAACGATGTTAGTTAATGGCAACTGAGTGATCGATCGGATGAGTAGAAGTGCTGGCAGAAGAAGAAGTAGTAGTAGTAGTAGTTGTTGTTGTTCATGGTAGATATTAGTGGATAGTAGATGGTTGATAGTTCATACTACATAGTGGATCGTAGATTTTGGATGATGGAAGTAGAAGTAGTAGGAATACGAGTAGGAGGAGTAGGAGTAGGAATTCAAGCAAGCAAGAGTAGGAGTAGGAAGAAGCAGGATTACTCACGCCTGTGAGTACCAGTAGTCGTCGTGTCACTTGAAGGTCCGGTTCATGTCTCCAGCAGCTTTACAGGGAAAACTGGGTTGAAGCCAGTGAAGCTTCAGAGATTTGGGAGTTCTGAGGATGGTGGGACGGCTCAAATAAGCTCTCCTGTTCTGAGGCCCAAGTCCTATCCCCTGCTCTCCCAAAACACGAGCTCGTCAGTGTCAGCTGGAAAAGGGTCTGACCTAGCTTGCACAGGGAGTTTGGTCATTCACATTTCTGAATCCAGGTTCTCGTGAGGATGCCTATTTCCCTATGTTTTGCAGTAAGGACGGAGGACTCCCAAAGAGCCAGACAAGCGAGAAAACCCCGTCCTCCCTTAGGATGCCAGCTGGCCTGACCTCAGACCGCCCCACGGGCAGCACATGGTGCAAGGGTTTTGGTATTTGGGGTTGGGTTGGGTTAAGGGTTCGTTACAGGGTGGAGGGAGTGAGGACTACGGCCAACTTTTGGCCTGATGTGATGCCGCTAGCTGGTAGCAGAAGCTGGTACTTGTGGTAGTGATGAGAGTGCCAGTCGTCTTTCAATTGTTGGAGCGCATTTCTTATTTCCGCCAGTCGAGCAACTCTCCCTTTCCCCCCCTCCCCCAAGCAATTAAAACAAGATTTATTGTTGCTGAAGAGGTAGCCTCTTGGCGGTGAGAACACACAGAATCCGCTTTGGGTTTCTGCTAGCTGCGATCTCAAATCAGTATTGGAACCCGTCAATTGCTGTCGAGGCGGCACTGCAGCCCTACTGAGCCAAAATAGTTCATGTATACGAAGAGCGAGCAAGACACCCCCCCCCCCCCA
>CAJNJA010005402.1:0-11824 GCA_905231915.1 Symbiodinium necroappetens
GTATGTATGTATGTATGTATTGTATGTATTGTATGTATGTATGTATGTATGTATGTATGTATGTATGTATGTATATGTGTATGTATGTATGTATGTATGTATGTATGTATGTATATGTGCATGTATGTATGTATATGTATGTATGTATGTATGTATGTATGTAAGTATGTATATATATATATATTATCTCTATCTATTATCTATGTTGTATTGTATTTTTCGCACAAGAGCTGCTATGTTGCATAAGAATCCTGGACCCTTGTGCCCTGAACCCTCTGCCCGTACGGAAAAGCCTTGTCATAGGAGCTGTATAGAAGCCCTAGGACACTAGAAGCCCTTTGGATCCCTTATCGAATACAACATCCTTCTAGAGCATCCAGCGAAATTCTAGAACTAAACCCTATGCCCGAATACACCCTAAACCCTTAACCCCAAATCCTAAACTCTAAACCCTAATCCTAAACCCCAAATCCAGAAACATAAAGCCTAAACGATAAAGCCAAAGCCCTAGGCCCTGAACCTTGCACCCTCAACAGTAAGAGGTCGATGGACGGTTCCGGTGGTGAGGGCTACTAGAAATGTCGTTGGGCGGACTAGGGTTGAGGTGTTCACAAACGTTGAGTGTTTAGGGTTCAAGGGGCTTGTAAGTGACTTGGTCGGTTCAGGGTGGTAGATTTAGGGCTGAGAGGGTTTCGGGTTTTAAGACTTACGGTTTAGAGTGTTTAGGGGTTTAAGGTTTGACATTCTTGTTCTAGTGTCGTTGACACTTCTTTGCCGTCGTTGCCTGAACATGAAACCTAAGGCTTACGCTACTACTGTACGTCCAGCATGCAAGGTCCCAGAGACTCCAAAACCCCTTAACTACGGAATAGACCTTAGTTAAATAAATTAACTTGAAAAAGGCACCCTAAGAAGGTTCAAGGTGCATTCCATTAAGGAGTGCTGGCGTCTCTAGGTACTTCAAACCCCTACCTACACTTTAAACCCGAAGCCCTAAACCCCTGAGCTGTGTAGGATCTCCACTGACCAAGGCTGCTTGTGGACCATGCGCCCATTTCGTACACATTCGGGCCCTACCCATATAGTTTGGTTAGACCAAAAAGGTAACTGCAATGGAGACTATAGGCAAACAACCCTAAATAGGGACTACATCAAGGCCAAGGCATATACAACAAGAGTGCATGGACCCTTAGAGAGTTGCAACGATTCTAGACACAACTCAGCCAAGAGCGGCGAGAGTGCCCAAGGCGCATCTACTGCCCCCACTCCACAGCGACAGGGAATAATGCGAATGACGAGTGTTCCTGGCTGAACCCTGGTCCCTTTACATCATCCAGGTTTAGGGTTTAGGGTTTAGGGTTTAGGGATTTAGGGTTTAGGGATTTAGGGTTTAGGGTTTAAGGTTTAGGAGTTTAGGGTTTAGGGTCCAGCCTAAACAGACCGAACAGAACAACCCGAGAAGCCTCTTTGAACATGACCAACGACATGGGCGACTTCTTGAACATGGTGTTGTAGTCCTGCGGAGAGAAGCCGAAGGCTTCGCAAGTAGGCTTAAAGTGGGGTTACGAGCTAAGCCAGCTCGTTTGGAGTGCATATATCGTTAACTATAGCTTCTGATTAAGGATAACTTTACAGTCAGCTCGACTACGACCTACTTACAAAGCTTCTTGATCCAACCCCAACTCCAAAACTCAAGACAGAAGCCGACAGCATTCCAAGATCCGCACAAACATATTGGCCGGACAACAAGCTTAAAGGTTTGGGGTTCAGTGTGTAAGCAGGTTTTTGCAGCCATGCGCGGTATTGGACTCCGTGTGCGAGGGTTTAGGTAAGGTTCTGGGTACCCTACCTAGGGTTACCAGATTTCTACGAAGCTTTAGCCTACTCACGTAGTCCTCTGATCCTGTGACAAAAAATAGACGTTGACCCCCGTTCCTTCCTTCCTTGCTTCCTTCCTTCCTTTCGTGCTTCCTTCCTTCCCCTTCCTGGAATCCGTAATCTGAAACCTCTAACTCGGGTCGCCCTGAACCCAACAACCCGGAAGCCTCTGAGAGCATCATGTAGCGGCCAGGGTTTTTGGCTCCTTTATGGTATATAACTATAACAAAGAACCCTACCGAACAATAAGGTTTCTGATATGAATCCCGCAGTACCCAGAATAAGGAGTTTGCAATAATCCCAGTAATGTCCAATATTCCCAGTAGTGTCCTTAAGTTAATGCAGGATTTATATCATCAGCATCTAGGACATTTTCAGGTGGGTAGTTACCGTTATAGGAGCCTTATAGAAGGTCTAGATAACTTATAGAAGCCTCAAAGAAGCCCTATATACCCTAAACGCCCCACCTGTAGTTTACTTTAACATAAACCCTAAACCCTAAACTCTAAACCCTAAACCCCTAAACCCTAAACAGGGTCCTTACAATAAGAGCCCTAAAAAGCCTAAACCCAAAATGGCCCTAATCCCTATTGGTAACTACCTAGGCTTCTATAAAAAGGACCGGTCCTCGTTCTTCTGCTCCATGAAAGCTTTGAGGCCTGAACCGGCGCACTTTTTTTGGGTAGAAAGACGCTGAAAGTTGTGCCCAGACCCCTTCACAGAGGAACTTACACCCTAAATCGCACTCAGGGGAAAAACACGACGCCCGTCCGCCTTTGCGATCCTGCATGTAGTCGTACCTGGGCTGCTGGCAGGCGAACATTGAGTTCTTGCTGCAGTGTGGGAGGTGTAGGGATGAGGGTTTGTGGCCTGGGGGTGACACTGGGGGACAACCTCATGTTCGACCACTAACGGTGAAGATCACCGGGCTCTTGAAACTTGGGCTTGTGTTGAGTGTAGAATGCCGGATATGCCAGTGTAGAGTT
This sequence comes from Symbiodinium necroappetens, assembly GCA_905231915.1. NCBI lineage: Eukaryota > Dinophyceae > Suessiales > Symbiodiniaceae > Symbiodinium > Symbiodinium necroappetens. The sequence continues at coordinate 2,865 of CAJNJA010005402.1, forward strand.
GGGTTGGTGCGCTGCAAGGTACTGATTGTCTAGGATTTGTGAAATAATTTCGCGGCTGGGTAGTTGGAAAATGGCTTCGGCTGGAACCTGTCGTCCTTGGGCCGGGGCAGTGCATTTCTCTTTGAGCGGCCTTACATGTAGCTAGCCTGAGGGTACCCTGATGATGCTACGAACTTGGCGGCCCTCACACCATACAGCAAGCCTCCACCAAGAGACCCAATGTCTAAGCCACAAACTCTACAACCCTCAACCCTAAACCCTAAAGATGAGCTTCAAGGTATAGGGGCCCCAGTTAGAGTCTATGGGTTTGGGCGATCATGCGGAACACTCATCCTCATTGTTCCGACCCCTTGCATTTACTAGGGCCTTTAAGGGTTTGGAGGAAACAGTTGCCAGTGTAGCACATTGTTTTGGTTTAGTTTCCTCGTATAAGATCCTGACAATAAACGTGGCTCATCTCGAAAATATGATGCATTCCAGAGGCTAGTTAAGATCAACCGTAATACAACAATCATGATGCTGATCCCAAGAAATACTCATTGTCTAGGGTTTTGGTACCCCAGAGGCTACAGTAGGGAACATGTGCGCCCTTAGAGCAGTATAAACATGATCCTAATACAATAATTAACAATACTAGGTACGGTACGGTGAAGGGTACTTCATCTTCACGAAATATGGACGTACCCATAACTCCCAACACGTCGTCCAAACCTTAAGAGCGGAGGGAAGCATACATCCGAAACCTTACAACCCTAAACCATTTGTTAACCCCCCCCTTCCCCGGAACCGGAAAATCCTTGACAGAACTCTTATAGAGCACTTAATTTCTAACCCGCCACCCGACTCAAAAGCCAGGGGACGTCGCATCCTCGGCTTCGGGATTCGTCAAATCCAAGGAAGCGAACACGAAATCCGGGTCGCCGCCATCAATCCTTATGCGCTTACCGTTCAGGGCTTAAGGGTCTCATTGGTGTTGATATGACCCAGAGACTCCAATATCCCTTGATTAAGGAATATGCGTTGAATTATAATCGGAATCCTAGTAAGAGTTAAAGTATATCCCTTAATTGAGGAATATTGGAGTCTATGGGGATTGGTATCCGTCAACCTCAAACTCCCTAGGCCGGAAATCCTGAAACCCCCAAACCCCTGAACCAAGCGCCCCAAGACATTCCCCATATCCTACATACACACAGCCCTCGTTGCTAAATCCCAAACGTCAACCGTGGACCTAGAACACGGAGCAAACTGAAAACTGCTCTACAACATCGTTCTTCGTAAATGATCGCGAACCCCGAATAAGCACAAGGTGAACACTCCAAGCATATAGGGGCCTTAGAATTAGAATAGGGTTTGGGGGTACATTATACTATAAGTATATTGAGGAACCCCCAAAAACCCTATTCTAATTATCAAGGCCCCTACATTTGGCGAGAGTTCCTGATCCCCCGCACGGACATTTGTCAATAGATCACCTGATTCACAACCCTATACTGATTCCAAAGGTGCCCAAGTAGTAGATACTTTGGCCCCCAAAGTACCTATATAGGGACTACTTTAAGGCCAAAGTAACTATTAGTTGGGTACATGGACCCAGTTGTATATTCCCTGACCGTTACAAAGCTCAAACCCTAAACCCTAAACCCTACACCCTAAACCCTTAACCCTAAACGGCCTTAACCCTAAACCCTAAACCGCGCTCTTCTTGTGCCAGGCAGCTCTTTGCTTCGGACCTTTGGGCTTCGGTACAGAACTTATGCTGTAGTTTTTAGGGTGTCGGGTCCCTTTATAAAGTCCCCAAAATAGTACCCTTATAACAAGGATCCCTACAAGAGACCCTAGTTCAGAGAACTCCAAAACTCATGTTGTAGGCTTTATGGCTTAGGGTTGCGGCAATATTGCTCTGGGTTTAGGGCTGTGGGGCTGGTGTTTAGGGTTTTGGTTTAGATTGGAGTTCTGGTTTCGGGGTTAGGGCGTAGGGCCCAAGCTTTCCGAACCCCAAGCGACCAAGTACCTAAGGACCACATACTCCCCCTGAAAACACAGATACGTTTCTGCTACCCTGAGCCCAAACAGCCCTAAACCATGAACCCTCGAAACCTCAAACCCAAAATATATAATACCTAAGCCGAAAAGTCTTTGGGCATTTGGCATAGGCCTAGGACCCAAAAGCTTTATGGTTTGGGAATGAACTTCGGCCAGGGTTCAAGATTGAAGCCCTACGGGTCCAAAGGACCTAATAATCATGTACTTGGGCTACGGATAGTAGTTTTGTAGGATAGTATTCAGAAGAGAATATGATTATTAGGTACTTGGACCCTTATTGAAACATAAAGGGGATTTAGGGTTTTTGAGATGTATGCCAGCTTACGGAGTCAACAGTGCGGACAAGTTAGAAAGACGTCTGCGGTCGGGTGCATTTGACAAGAACTCTACACAAGCAAGTGCTGAGACGATACCTTACAAGCACAAGCAAGTATGGCTCCGAAACTGTCAAGGTCAACACGGCTTCCCTAATCAAAGTCCGAAAGACAGGGGATCTTCAGAAGCGTTTAAGGTTTAGGGTCTAGTGATTAAGGGTTTAGAGTCTGGAGTTCAGGGCCAAATCAGGAAATAATGTGCGGGATCTTTGCCATCATAGCTTCTGATTTCAAAAATTTCAGACTCTCTCTTCCTGACTTCCTTCCGACGCTGTTGGGCTTCTGGGATTGGGGCTTAGAGTTTGGGGTTTAGGGTGGTGGGGCGCTCGAGGTGGAGAGCCATCCGATCCGAAATGCCCCCAAATATCAAAGCCCTAAACCCTAAACCCTAAACCCCAGATATCAAAGCCACCCAGACCTTCCCAAGGGCCTTTAAATTCAGGAATTCAGCTTAAATCAGATTCGGGATCCTTCTGTAATTTACGTTATTATTATTCCTTACATCGGGTGATTTTGGAAGCTCTGGGCAGGTCTCAAACTACTGGAGACACGCGGGCATTGAAACACGTGCGCTTGCAACTTCAACCCTTCTCTGCAATAGCCATTGGGTTTAGGGTTCCTTAAGGACGAAATGACCCTTAAAAGTTGGGGCCCTATACCCTAATACTATGAATCCCTATATGGTATATGAACCTTAAACCCTTTTAGGGTTCATATCGTCCTTAAGGTTTAGGGTTTAGGTCTGCCATAGCCCAAGGAAACAAAGAAGAGGTTCCCCTCAGGGTCCATGTGTGCCCAAATGATAGATACTTTGGCCTGAAACTAAAGTAGTCCCCAACATAGGTACTTCGGGGCCAAAGTATATACTATTTGGGTACATTTACCTTTTGAGAAAAGGACTACATCAGCTCAGCAAGCAGAAACGGTTTAGGATTTAAGGTTGGGTATTTGTGAACGGACTACCCCCTTTTCCGCTTAAGCTCTAAAAGCCCCGTGGTTCAGGGTTTAGGGCTCAGGACCCTCATCCTAAAACCCTACATCCCCCAAACCCCACCCCAACCTAATAAAGCGCCCTTTTCCCCGAAAAGAGGTCGAGCCTGCAAGCCGTTGTCCATGGCGGCATCCAGGAGGCCACGGAGCTTTTCGCGGTCCTGAAAGGAGTCACGAGGCTGCTAACTTCATCTGTAGCTTTGAGGTGCCAAGGACGGCATAAGTTATATATATATATGTATATATATATATGTATGCAAGGGTCGGAAAGGACCTGAATAATTCTTCGGGGTTCTTTTCGCGATAAGGGCGTGGGCACTTGGACGCCTAGGGCAAAGGGAAAAGATCCTAACTCACGACGACTACTTGGATTCTGAAGAACCCCTAAGCCCCAAACTCCAGGGGGTAGGTTTTTGGGGTCTCTCCAGGATTCCCGGTATGCCCCTCATCCTGGCACACGCTCTTCAACTCACTTACGAGTATAGAGGCCTTAATGATCCGAGTAGGGTGATGGAATGTATTTTAGTATACACGGACTATAAGGGAACACTATGGAATATAATTACTAAATCGTCTGACCCCTATACTGCGGCCATCTACAGCCTTGTGCCTCGTGGTTGATCAGTCGATCCATGAAGACACGGCAGCACTCGTGGTACCAGAGCCGAATGATCTGCTCTTTCTCCTCATGGACCTGGCAACGCTTCTGTGGTACCGACAAGGCCTAGGTTTAGGCCTGCGATCAAGGGATTTAGGATTCGAGCGTTCAGGGTGTGGGTGTTCTAGGGTACGCACCTTGCCTGTGGATCCAATCAGCATGTAGGTTCGTAAGCTCAGCTACAATGTTGTAGGGTTTGAATTTGGGGCTTATGTTCAGGGATATATATATATATGTACATATATATATATGTATGTGTGTGTGTGCGCGTAAGTCATCTTGTGAAGGGGGCATCACAAGGCTGCATCGGGCTTGTAAAGGCACGGAAGTGTTGTTTTGGGCTGGCCGGGGCATGTTAGCGTGTTCCCGGGCGCTAATTACAAGCATCTGGGGTTTTCGGGATCTGAGGTGAGCCTGTTTGAGATGCCCTATAGGCACCCTATATCCTCTAGGGCAGCCGCTGCCCCAAATAGCATAGTCACTCGGATCATTGGCGAATCCTTAACCCTAAGTTCCTGAGCCCGGCCATACACCCTAAGTCGTTATGCACCAGTATAGAAGCGGTTACACTTCTAAGCCCTGTAGCACCCTATAAATCTCGAAACATCGTGTTCCAGGGCGGTACTTCGCCTTGGAATCTGCCAGGTACACGCCTTGGAAGATCCTTGCAGGATTGAATTTCTGCGGCAGGCCGGGATTAGGGATTTAGGGTGTATGGGTTTGGGGTTGAGGGATTAGGTAATTCGGGATTGAAGCGTAGAGGGTGTGGAAGCTAGGCATTGGAGCGTAAGGGTATAAGGGGTTCAGGTGTCAGGGCTTGCAACTTTCAGTTTGGGGGGTTCAGGGTGGATGAAGACTTTCAGCATTTTGAGGTTTGTAGGGCTCAGGATCATGGAATGGAGTAGCTAGCTTACGGCTTTGAGATTTTGGGGACCAGGTCTTCTGGCTTCTGTTTGGGTTTTAGGGGTTTGGGTTTTGGATTTTGGGTTTGGGGCTTGGGGTTCAGGGTTCAGGGTTTGGGGCATGTCGAGCTTGACTTGAGTTCGCGTTGAGCAGGAGCTGGTATGCTTTGGGATCGTTTGCTTGGCCGAGCTAATGAATCAAGCCCTTGTTGTGGGGCTTTGGGGTTTCGGTCTAGGGTCCAGCCTGATGAATACATACGCCCTCTCTGAAGGGGGCCGTAATCTTAGGATCCCGAGATCGCCCATGCCAAGGTGAAGGGGGGGTGGGGGGACTTCAGAAGCAGGAGTCACGATTCCGGCCCTTTAGGACGGCATAATCTCAAAAACAAGCCCCAAAACCTCTTAGCTATCCGACGAAGGCTCTTGGCGATGTCCCTGAGGTTGAAGAGGTAGTGGCACTTCTCGGGGGTCGGAAGGAATCCTGCCGGTAGCCCAGTTTCAGGTTAAAGGGTTCAGGGCAGGGAGGGCATTGATCGCGGCCCCAACGTCAGCAAGTCCCCATCTTCCCTACACAGCCTTCACTCTTAGACTTCGGACCCTAAACCTAAACCGTTTGGTTAAGGTCTTTGCGTCCGTCGGGCCCCTACCACTCCTCTGCAGTCCTGCTCGAGGTAACATCCGAGAGCCGGAGGTGTGCAGCTAGTACGGCACCCGTCTAAAAAGGACCCTACGGGGACCCTAATTAAAAAAGCAGGATGCCTTCAGTATCATCCTTCTTCAGATAGGGTTTAGGGCTTACCGCGACTGGAGGCTTTATCATTCAGGGGTCTACAGTCGTCTGTGTATGCGCGAACCCTTTCGAGCAATCCTTGTAACTAGACCCCTTGCAAGAGAGGATCCCGTAGAGGTAGAACCCTTTTCAAACGAACCCTTAAAGGAAACCCAAAACCCCAAGCCCTAAACCCTAAACACTGAAACCCTAAACACGAACCCTAACTAAGGCATTTCCCTAAGGGTGCGAGTAGCTAATTATCATATGCTCTCCAAAATAGTAACCTACATCACCAACTGCTATCCCAAGCCCGAGTACCTAACTGTTGGGTCGTTTGGACCCTTACGGTAACTCTAGATCCTACGCTTCCTAAACGCTAAACTCCAAACCCAAATCAAAACCCCAAACTCTAAACCCCCTAAGCTCAAAACCCAAGTCTAACGAAGGCATTTGGGTGGTTCTCTCAATGAAGCTTCCCTTTTAAAGGCCCCCCAAAATAGTACGGCACCCTTATAAAAAGGCACCCCAAAGGAAATCCTCACCCCTTTGGGGGGGGGGGCTTGGGATCCCCCAGCGATCCTTCGCTGATCTGGCTATAGATAGCGATGGTCGTCATGGTCAGCGGCTCTGACCTGAAATGTGTGGTTTTATAGCGGGGGGGGGATATTTTTTTTGGGCTAAACTTGAGGGCCTAGAAGGCCTAGAGCCCAGTATATCTGAAGTACAGGTTTGCGTTGAAACGGCTGTGCTGAGCTTTAGCTTACGACTATACCCTGACATGCGTTTGGGCACGTTCTTAGACCCAAGGCCCGCAGGCATTGGCTCCACTGCACCGGGGCCCCAAATGTAAGCAAAGACCTTCGCGCCGAAACCAACTGACGCCCCAGCCAGGGCTTTGCTCATAAGCGCCCAATATCATATAGATAGTATATATAGATAGTATATATATATGTATAATATACTCTATAATAAATACATACATAAATAAATGAATATATATATATATGTGTGATCCACATATATATATGTGTGTGTATATATAGAAACAGTTATATATATATATAGTATCTTGACCACCAAGCCTGCGCATGCAACCAGAGAGCCTACAAAGCGACTGTAAACCCTGGATCGTGAAACCGAAACCCCCAAACCTTAGATTCGCATACTTGCACGCCAGAAGGCAGGGCTTTGATGTCTTCGTTGCGGAACTCGTTGAGCTTGTTGCCTGATTCAGGGTCGAGGCACGCCAGACCAGAATGGACAACTGGGGGTGTTTGTTGCCAAGGGTCCTAAGTACCTATATAGTGGAATGTATAAGGTTTCTATAGTAAGTGTAGTAAAAATGACCACTATGATCTGGCAAAGTATCTCCCATATAGGAACCCCGCTTATAGCCCTTCAAAAAAAAGCCCCGAACAAATCCTTAAAGGAGTCCATAAAGGAACCCTTTTATGTACTTAGGACCCTTTGGGACGTGCATTCGGCTTACTTCTCGGCATGCAAGCAGAACACTACCCTGTGGTGTTGTTCAACGGCCAGGTCCTCAGTCGTTGCACGATGACGACTAGTTTAGGGGTAAGGGTTTAAGGGTTTTTAGGGTGCTGTAAGAGCTCCCTGGGCTGGTTGATGTAAGAGCTCTGATTGAAACATCTCGCATGGTGCCAAATGCTTTAAACTTTAAACACTACACCCTAAACCCTACAACCCTTAACCCTGAACTTCCACATAAACCCTATAGGCTGCAAAACCCTAAATCCCTGAGTCCGCACAACATGAGCTCTTAAACCCTACAGTCCTCATCTCCTAAGCCAGGCGCTCGAACCCCCAGATCCCTTATAGAGCCCTTGATAGGGAACTAGTATTTTAGAACTGCACAGTACCCCTTTAAAGGAACGCGAAGTCCCTAGTTCCTACTTCAGGCAAACCTTCAACCCCTCAACCCCCCCCCCCCCCNNNAATGTAGGGGCCTTAATAATTCGAAGAGGGGTTTTGGGGGATACTATATTTTAAATAGAATACGGAACCACAACAAAAAAACTAATACAGGTAATTATTTCGGCCCCCTATGTTCGTTACTAAGTCCCCAAACCCTCAACCACATCCTTCAACGAGGAGCTCGCCAGGGTCATGAAGATTCGCCTGATCTGGCTATCTGCCGGATTGACCTTGGAGGACCAGAACCTTCCTTCTACCCTCAAATAGGGGTACATGGTCCCTTAATGGCCTGATTGAACCCTAAATCCTAAACCCTAAAACGCCATACCCTAAACTCTAAAAACTACTGACCCCTAAACCCCCAAAAAGCTAAACCCTCAATACCCTAAACTCTAAAAACTACTACCCCCTAAACCCCCGAAAAGCTAAACCCTCAACCCAAATCATCGGTCTCTAAGGTCTAACAGAGGGTGGATGGAGGGGCCCCGGAGTTTTTTTTTTTGTTTTTGCCACGGTTCGGGCATGGGGCCTCGGGTTCAGGACCTAGGGATTCAAGAGTTCAGGCCCGCAAGGGTTTCTTTGGGGGTTTAGGGCTTAGGGGTTTAGGGGTTTATGGCTTTAGGGGTTTAGGGGTTTAGGGTTTAGGGGTTTAGGGGCTTAGGGGTTTAGGGGTTAGGCTCCTTTCTTAAAGGGGTTCCCTTAAGGGTTCCTTGAATTCAAGGGTTCCTTTAAGGGTTAAGGGTTTGGGTCCCGAGGTGCAGGAGGCATCGTGGGTTGCGGCTACGGGGTCGTAGACCCCGCTTGCAAAACAAGTTAAACACATTGGCAACGATTTGTGCCGGCCATGGGCCTTTCGGGGTATAGGTTCCATTATATGCTTGACATGCAAAAATGATAATTAGGTTCAGTTCAATGTGTTGAAAGCAATCCTACTCTAGCCAGAACTGCCCCGAACACCCCAAACCCTAAGTAACCCCTCATAATACCTTGGCAACAGCCGACAAGCCCCTGAATAGACACCTTACTTTCGTTGGCCCTCTGCTATGCTATAGAAACCCTTTTCTTCAAAAGGAACCTCTGGCCTAGTTACGAAGGCCCCTTCCCTTAGCACCAAAATAGCCCAAAAGCCTCATATAATGGGGTCTTTGGGCCCAAAAGCCTTAAAATGTGAGTCCTTGGAAGGTAAGGGCTATTGGGTGCACTCCATGTCTCCAGCAGGGGTTCTTGTTAAGGGATTTGATTTAAGTTACCATAATCAGGAAACCCTATTATTTACTATAGAT
>CAJNJA010005403.1:0-17746 GCA_905231915.1 Symbiodinium necroappetens
AAGCTTTCAGGGGTTCCGGTACCTGTCAGGCCTCTAGGCTGATCAGTTGTGTTCGACTGTTGTTCTTCTGCACACGGCAACTGGACTCTTCAGACAGATCTACGGTCAGAAAAAGTAATGCAGGTACACAAGGGTGATCAGCCCTGGCTTCCCATGTCACTGGTAGCTTCGTTGGACACAGTCCCAGTGACATGCTGTGTCCCCCTGCAATGCTGTAACCGACATTTCCTCTTGGCAACAGAGGTCCACACACACAGACACACGCAAACACACAGACACACACGCACACACACACACACGCGTATGGTTTCACCTCTGGTGTAGGAAACCTGCCAGTTTGATAGCATACGATTTGCAATCGATGCGGCCGCTTCGCTGCGGTATCAGATGCCTGCTCTAAATCCTGCAGTTCCGTTCGTCGGACGTTCTCGATTTCTTCCGCGAGGGAAGCCATGGATCGATTGACTATGATTGGCTCGAACATAAGCCGGATGGAACAGTTTTGAATCGAATCACCATGTGACAACGAAGCCATGCCCAGGACAACCCAAGGGGCGAAAGTCGAATTGGGAGTTCCTCCGGTTCCAACCACGATTCTCTGCTGGATCCTTTCAGCACGCAAGGCTTTGCCGGGAACATCGCTTGAGCACGGTCTTCTTTGCAGCACTCAGGAGGCCATCACGAGTCGTTCTACCATAAACTAAACCTTGCAGGTTGCTAGTCTGCCACGTTGCATTTCAAAAAATAGCCTGCTACACGATGCCGGTCGAGGCAAGTGGCTCGATAATTTGTATCCTGAGAGATTGGATTGCCGGAAACACGATGCATGCTGGAAAGCAGCGCAATGAAGGCAGTTGCAGCTCGGCGAGAAGGCACTGACATGCGCATGCAGCGCACACGTAGACAGGTTGTCCTCCAGAAAGTTTCCATGATGACGGCCTGAGTTGACTCTGAGCAAGTGTCACGACATCTGGGAAAGAGTCCCTGCAAAACCCAGCCTGCCCCTTGCTTGATGATGGTTGTTCGAAGACATGCCTCTTCCAATGGCAGGTCGGCCTACCTGCCTATGCGTGCTTTTTGCGCGGGGCCTGCATTGCATTGGACTCCAGAAAAAGTCGATAAATCCGATCTGAGCGGGTGTCTTCCAGCAAATCCTGTGACCGAAGGCTGCCAGCACTGTGAGCGCATGAGGTTCGCGCAGAGCTGGGCAACATGGTCCGGGGAAGGGCTGCAGTGACGCTTGTGTAGAAGTAGCTACAAGCGCCTGTCCTTGGATGCCAGCATCGTGATGACTTTGTACAGGTGTGAGAATTCAAAGTCAGGACCTGTCGTGGAGGCAGATCTTGCGAATAAATTGCGCTGTCTGGGTTCGAATTGAAGGATCCCGGCTGTCCAGGATGTCCTTGAAGAGCGTTGCATTCTGCAGGACCTGCTGGCGAGCCAAGCCATCTTCTCTCAGGTGGCTAGTGTCCTTTGTCATCTGAAACAGCGCAATTTTGCTGGTCATGCCATGAAAATAAACATTTTGGATCTGTGTGGCCTGATCTGTGTCCATGGCCGTCAGGCGCTTAACCTTGAAACAATTCACCGGCGGCTTGGCTCACACAAGAATCTGCCCACGTCTGCCTGATCTTTGATGGTTTCTTTCTTTTCCTTTACGCCAGGAAGTCGTCGGCCGCGATTTGTTCTCCAGGCACCCTTTCGTTCCTGGTTCGGCAGAAGAGACATGCAGTGTCAACTGGGCAACTCGGTACTGTAAACTGAAGCGAATCCTTCACCACCGAAGCGGCGCATGGCTTCCCAGTCAGGTCCTGCGGTCAGAAAGCTCTGAACATCTCTAAACCGATGAAGTCACTCGTGATTGCAAAGCCGTTGCAGCAAGGTCAATCCACCGCGCCCAAGAAAGGTCATCACCGGCACAAGCAGCAACCAACCACTGGTCAGGAGCTAGCAGCTCCAATTGCGAACTTGCTGAGCCCTAACACTATACAGCTTGCTTCGTCAGCAGCTTGGAGGTTGCTTTACCACGAGTTGCACGCACAGTCTCCTTGGACATGACAAAGGACACCTCGTCCTCGAGATTGATGTAGAACTTCTTGGAGCTAGTCCTACAGCGGCAGCATGCGGCAGAACTGGCAGCCAGGGTCAGTCTCCAGACTCCTCAAGTTGATCTCCAAACCTCTCATGGAGCAGGTCCGGGCAAACGCAATCGAACGGAGATCCCAGGTCAGCTTTCAATTCGAGACCCCGGCATTCGGTCGAAGCACTTCCGGGCTCAAGGCAATTGATGCCTTTTAGAGGCAGACTTCGGACTATCGCCGTCTGAAACGCAGCTATGGATGCCACCTATAACGTCGGCTGCCCGAAAGAAGATGTCTTGACCATCACCGTCGTTGCCAAGTTGTTTGAGGAATCCAAACCCGCCATAAACGTTCACGATCCGGCCCCTTGGCAGGTCAAGAGGGGAATGCAGAGTCACAGGAGGTGCATCCTTGGGGCTGTGGCCACAAGCAGCTTTCCAAATCTTGAGCTGGCTCCTGTTCAGATGGTCCCGAGCCCCAGTTCACCACCATGTCATGAGTCATGGCGCCTGTTCAAATTCGTGTCAGGTGTCAGAACCAGATTCGCTGAAGGTCGCAGAAGGCAACACCGAGAACGACACCCCTAGTCAGCCAGATTGTATCGATTTCACACGCGTATTGTTTCACATTGACGCATTCTCCGTCCATGTGGACACCTGCATGGTACGTACTCGCCAAGAGAATTACAGACCAGAAGCTGTTCGACAGCACGAGAAGAAGACTCGGCAAATGGACCCATCGTCTGTGCAGACCTCAAAGCAAGATGAGATGCATCTGCCTCAAGAATAGGAAAGACCAGAAGCACAGCAAAAACCCGAATGTGGCGATGCTGCGAGGCTTCATGCACGCAGCAGCTCGCAAGATCGAGCAGTCATACACACAAAGGTGTCGCTGCGTCACTCGAGTCGACGGTGTTCAAGGACAAACTATAGCGTGACGCGTGAGCATTGTGTCCGGTTCTGTGTGCTCCCTCCACGGTTGTGGAAAATGGCACGTGTAAGACCTTTTTCGGCTCTCTTCTCAAGTTGAAGGGCATATCGGTGCAACGTCTCGCTTCTGGTTTTGAACTTCCGATCTTGTGCGATCTGCGAAGACTCTTGGATGAAGCCTTGTTTCATTGGAGTTCCAGTCTGAGTGTCTTAATGCACCAGATCGGGTAGTTAGCCTTACATGTCTGACATACTGTTACCACATACCACACCATCTCCGAGTGCCTCGGTCGGCTTGGTCTCCTGCATCCACTCTCAAAGCTACTGCCGTTCACAAAATCTTGCTTGCCCGTCGCCGATCCTCTTTTGGCTTTGTGCTGCTTCCTGCGACCACATGACTGGAAGCAATTGTGCCGGCAGTCTCGGGAATGCTTTCGAGGCCTGTGAAAGGTGCTAGTGTGCCACCGGGTCTGAGCGACCTGCGAATCTCAGAATGTCTGCAATTCGTCGTGTCCTTGTATAACCCCACGGAGCGCGCCAAGGTTCCGACACAGGACCGGAGAGCCTTCCAGCTGCTTTGGAGCTTGGTCCTTCAAGTCTGGCTGGGGCGGAGTTGCTGCCAATGTAACAAGTGTGCACCCTGTTCAGTGCCTGATGCAGGCAACAGGCAATGCGAGTCCGAGCAAACAGCAGCTTTAAAGGCTATCTTGTCCAAACCAATACCTATAATTTGTTTCAGTGAGCCTGCTGTACCGCACCAATTTTGCCCTTCCTTCCCCGGCGCAGGTCCCGACCTAATGATATAAAAAAAAATCGGCGTCAGGCAGGTGTGCCGACAAAAGCATCCTGCCCTTGTCACACAGGTGTGCCACATGAACATGCAAGTCTTTTGCCGTCACGTGGCACATGCGGCACCATGCGGCCCGTTCTCATAAAGTGCGAAAGCACCCATGCTCATTAGCGTCGCGCATGCCTTTGGGCATCTCAAGGCGGAGCTGCGACGACGGAACCAACATGCCATGGTGGCCAAAACTTCAGAGTCGCGCGTCCTGAATCGAGCAGAAGAGAGTGGGTCGTGTTTTGCATCATGCCGAACTATGCCAGAGTGCCGAAGATGTTGCTGAGCAACCGGCCGATGATGTTTTCGACAGGAAGGGGGCCCCAAACGTGCCCATCCAGAGATTGGTTCCTGCACATAGTCGCACCAAGACTGCCCAGGGCGAAAGTGCTTCGTCTCAAGCGCTCTGAAGCCGTACCCGTGATGAAGAAAGCGAAGCATCAAATCTCCTGTTGTCGCCGAGGACGAAGACACATCCGTCTGGAACTGTTATAGGTCCAAAGTCGTACTTTGCAGCCTGCAGCCAAAGCATGAAACCTCTGCCTTGACCCTTCAATCCAGGCAGCGGGCCTCGTTCGTGAAAGGTTCGTCCTGTGCCTCACCGTTGATGTACCTCTGCAATAATTACTAGTTGGTAGGTCTCCTGGTAATTTTGTTTGAAACGTTCATCATGTCAACATCCGTGCCGTTTCAAGCATAACATTGGCACAGTCCTCTCTCAAACTCTTTTTCTGCAAGGTTAGGGCACAAAGTTCCGCCATTCTTTATCTCAACCGTGTCCCCCGCGAGGGCGACCTGCTACGAACAAATGTTACTTCTTCCGGAATCTGGCTGTCAAAGAATCGCTGCATGCTACACTTGCCCCGCCAACCATACCGATCATGCTCATGCAACTAGCCCTCTGAGATGATGACAACTCGCTTGATCAACGCATCTCCAGATCTGTCACCGCCTCGGACCAGATTGGGACATGGAAGTCCCGCGATTCTTTGCCCTGTGTGGATTGTGGGTGAGGTCAAGCGAAACCGTCCGGAGCTGCTGCTGCTGCTGCAGGAATAGAGTCAATAAGCCTCTGTACCTGCCCTCAGGTCATGGCCAACAACAAGGCTGAAAGCTGGTGGCGGGTTGAAGACGACAACATCTCTGCGCTGGTACTCGCGCCTGAGCACCACGAAGCAAGGACAGTGAACTGTTGCAGGACAACAACTGTCGCTCAAAACATGCCGTTCACGGGCAGCGACCAACGCTTCGAGACCTTGTCAACTGTGAGCTGGTCACCTTGAACAGAATAGCATTATAAGATCCGATCACCTCCCCACAAAACGGTAGAGGGCACCTATGTCGAAGTTCGGGTACATGGACAAGGACGGAATAAAGCGCGGCCTTGAGATGAAGCCCATACATGGTGGCCGTGCAGCACTGTCACCTCCTGAGGGTCCAACTCGACCAGGAAACCTCTGATCAAAAGAGCCTGAGGTAGGCACGATCAGACCTACTGCAGAAATCGTGGCGACATGAATTGTTGAGGGCGGTAAGCAGGGTTGCGGGCCACGGTGAGTGACGTGAAAAACGTCTTCACATCCTGTGGGAAAAGCAAAGCTTTTACACTACAGCTCGCGCATTTCGAGACGCCACGGGCCTCCTGAAACTCAGGATCTTCCTGTCATCGAAACGAACAGACGGTGGCATGAAACTCTGTGCACACAAGCAATAGAGTTGCGGTGCCGCCTTCAATTTTCTGACAAACCCCTTCAGGCCATCGTCGCCTTCACCTTGCATTCATGCAGCATTAATAGACACTTTGATGGACCAATGGAGTGGCATTGAACTCTTGGGGACGGACCCCTGCTGGGTTCGGCTGCCTTTCGAAAAGGCCGGGGCAAAGGTCGACTGTACACACACATCTACACGTTGTTGGAAAGTGGCACCGAGCTTTCCAATCCTGCGAACGTGGCGCTTCTGGATCCCGGGCCACCTGCATGCCAAGTTATTCATGGCATTCCAGATACAATTGCCAGAGTAGTTCAACCGAAAACTCAGGTTCAAACCCGTTCGGCTCCTGCTTCTGGATCCCGAGCCATCTGCCCGTCACGCTGGCTCTAGGCGTGTCAGCTCTGCATCAGCGCAACGGCCGATCCAGGCCTCTCCATCCGCCTGTGCAGACTTCCGGCCTGCCAAGCAGTTCGAGCTCGGAAGAACGCTCCGCCAACATACGTTAATTTGGCATGTATTGTGGCAGCTGAATGGAACCCTTTGCCCATTCTTACTGATGTAACGAGAATGCGACGATGCAGTCGGGACCCTTGTTGAATTGTTGACACTTTGTCCTCTCGAAAGGGACGGTTCCAGAATCTGTCTCGTAAAGGCCTGCCTGGCGTGTTGCTTGACGAGCTGCTTGGCATTATGATACATTGCTATGGCTGCTATGATGTGGAGACTCGGCTTCTCGTTTGGCCTCGCTTGCCTCGTGCCTGGTCGGCTGTAACGATGTCAAGTTGGAGTATGACATGCAGGATCATGCAGGGTTCTTGGATGGGGCTCGGAGTCTACACGGTATGTCAATATGTAATCATGTAATCAGAGTGAAGCTATGATCAGCATTCTCAGCCCCCACCCGCCGCCCTTTCAACCCTTGGTGCGGAAAGATGGAGCCTGGCTTTAGACAGCATGCCGCACTGAAGCAGGCAACACACAACAAACGGAATTTTTCATTTAGGTATTTGTAACCTTGCAGTCAAGCTTTTTAGCTTCAGGGTTTTGAATCTGGGGCTCTGCGCACCATACTTGCGCATCAGCTATGCCATGTTGCGAACTATGTGGAGCAGTTTCGGCCTTAGGCCTCTCCCGCTCTGCCGTCCTAGTCCGGAAGCACTTCTCTAAAGAGCATTGTGAACATTGGCTGCGAATGATGGAAAGACTGACATGATCGTATGCACAAATGCGGGTGACGGTATCTGAGAGTGGAGTTTGGGCAAGCTCGTGGCCTGCGAATGACCTGCGCCGACGGGAGTTGGCGGCGGCACCTGGCCGGCCGTTTGCTCTACGATGAAGTTCTGGAACGGCCGAGGCCCCACCAGCTCCCGCTCCAGCCAGAAGCGCCGCAGGAGCTGCAAGAGTTCGGCCACAACTCACGGGGCGTTCTGTGCTGTGCTTGGACTATGGCGACCGGCTTGGGCCTGGGCTTAAGCCTGGCATGCGAGGATGACGCCTGCAGGACCGATTCGAGAATTTTCGAGACTCGAACGCATCTTCCGGCCTTTCCAAGACAAATCTCTGAGTCTGAGGTCGGATCATGCGCCGTGCCAGCGAGATGCTCGCGACTCAGCGGTCGACCTTCCGGAGCTTACCAGACACTTTCCAAAACTGAAACCTTCATGAAACCAGTTCGAGCTGCTTCTTGAGACCCGCAGGCTTGGCGAGCTTGCCTGAGTTTGTGTTGGAACGTGCAGCTATCTGAGCAGCCGCCTCGAAAAGCTGAGGGCAGAACAAAACAGGGGTGGGGCGCACAGCTCAACTGCATCCTGCGTCCCAGGGCTGTGCATGGCTCTTCTCGGCATTTGGCGATGTCTCGATGCCTCCACAGAAGCAGCCCGCACATGCCAGCCTCCAGCGAACAGAGTTCCAAAATTCTACAACTATGCTTCCAAGCAGTTGCTGGGCGCATTACGATGCTTGCTTTGAGGGCTCGCCGGTCTCCAAGCTTGAGGTCCAGCTGGCCCTGTAGAAGATTCAATGCCCTCTACCCTCACAATTTTAAAGGCTCTCCTGCACCGCCATGGCCGTGAGCCGCGTGGCTTGGCGGCTAGGCCGAGAGTCCTTCCCTCACCCTTTGAGCACTGCAGAGACCAGAGTACAGAAAGGTTGGCGACACACTGTGCTGAAAATGACTCCGGTGCACAGACGCCTAAAGTGAGACCGCCGCCGGTGAGCGAGCCAGCTTTGGAAGCCGTGTGAACTGTTGTAGACTTCAGAACTTGCCCTTCCTGTGCCACAGCCACCAAGCAGTGCATAGCTGCGCAGCCCTGGCGGAGCCTCTTTCAGGTCCGTGTCCTTTGGAAGTTTCTTTACTTTCGAGCCATACAGCCTAAGCACGCCGTGTCCGCCGTGTGCGTGGACCAGAATGCCCGATGATGCCCGATGCTCTGAGGGCAGCACTTTCTGTCCAAACCTTGGTTGCGCACAAGAAGATCAGCCATAGCCGCCATAGCCACAGTCTGTTTCACGTGATCATGTTGCCTGGGCCTACCAAGCTCGCACCCGACAGCCCAATCGGCTCCAGACCTTCAACGACATCAAATTCGACAAAATCCTCAACCTGGCAGGTGAGCTTGATTTCGAGAGGATTGCCACTCCCATGAGGAAAATCGAACTTCGAATAAATAGAACTTCGGACGCCTCAATCTCCCCTTCCACAACATCAGCCAAATCGAAGAACACCTTGCAGCTTCAGCAGGAAGTCTGGCAACATACTTGGGGACATGTCTGACAAGGTCCACCTGACTAGGCCGCAGGCATCCTTCTCTCCATCCGCCCGTTGAATGAAGCCACTCGGCTTGCCAGCCACGAACCTGGCATGCCATCTCATGCCCTTGAACGAGCTCGTGCTCTGATTTCCCTGTCAGCTCTTTTCAGGAATGGCTTGCCGACTTGTGCCCCGCAGCAAGGAACACCTAACTGTACTCCCTTCCCGACAGGGCAGTTGGGCTTGATCACTTTGCCTCTCAAGCCGGTTGAGACCACTTTGACCTGTCTTCTTGCGAACGTTGGCGAGGGACTAGAAGAAGCATGGCGTTGGTACGTGTTGAAAGGTGCAGATGAAAATCCAAGATGATAATCGAGGCCTCTCTCTTCCCCTTGCCTGGCGGTCCCATGGGAAGAACCGCAGTGATCTTTCTTTCAACAGCTTCTCTATGGCATGCTGCCTGCCTTTGTCTCCTTTGGCATCTCCCTTTCGGTTGCCACCTTTGTCGCCTTTTCCTCCACCCTTTCTTTCGCCTTTGTCGCCGCCCTTCCTTGAGAGTGGCAAGAATTGCTCTGGCAAAGTCCATGAACTCTTAGACACCGAGGCACCAAGCCAACACTGAGGATGCGGCCGCTCGCCCTTGCGATCATCTGCAGGCACTTCTTTTATGTCACCTTGCCAAGCCGACATGTTCCGCTAACCGGAAAGCTTGGCCTCTATGTGGCTCCACGTGGATTGCAAGATGAATGCAAAGCTGCCTTTGCCCTTACCTTCGGCTGACCTTCCCTTTCCATTGCTCTTGTAGCCTGACTTGTGGGTGTGTTTGAAAGCACGGCACCAACCAACCGATGCGATTTTGAAGCAGGCGCTGAACTCGCGAGGCACATGCTTACACCGCGTAAAGCTGGACAGCGCAACCCCTTCCCTTTGCACTTGACGGTGATAGAGACGGAAACCAGGAACATGACGTGAGGAGCAGAGAACACCAACAATGATCGTGCACGTCCCAGCCAGACGAACACTGTAAATGCAACTGCGAGAGTCTCAGCAGCTTGATTGATGCCAACAATCCGCAGGGAAATGACAGTCGGCATGAGCAAAATGCCACCCGGTCCCATTTTGCATGACGGAAGGTATTTCTGCGGACTCGTCGGATTTTTTCGTGCCGGTCGCCGGACCGGACCTTCGGAGCCACGGGCACGTGCATGGCCGGGTCCCGGGCAGGAAGAAAAAGGTAAAACCGAGCCGGTCGTCCAGTGAAAAGCCAGCCACAGAGGGAGGCAACCGCAGCCTCACTGAGCATCTTGCGCGGTCCTTGGGGATCGAAGAGACGAAAGCGACAGATAATTTGCCAGAGGAATTTCAAGACCAACGGTGCAACCACAATAGTCAGATACGTGATCATCCGTCCACGTGGTGAACCTGGTAAAGTCCCTCTTCACGCAAGAAGGCGCTGGCTGCATGCCGTTGTTGCACATTGCAGAAGGATCTCAATCAGGATGATCGAGATGGGCATCTTCTTGGACTTGTCATTCAGCAATGAGTACACTTTCTTTTGGTTGTCGCTCAGCAAGGGTAATCTTCTTGAACTGCAGGCTTTCCAGAACGCGAATCACCGGGAGGCATTTGTCCTTCGCAACTTGAACGAGCAGTCACTTAGGGCCAGTCACAAAACCTAGCCATGTGTTGATCTCAGCAAGCAGTCTTCTTTCAGTTGAGTGGGGTGCCCGTGGCAACAGAAGGAGGCACAAGGCAGTTGCAAGGGTATGCGCAGTAGCCTTGCGAAGCAGCCTTGCAGAATCATCGAAAGCAAATATAAACAGATCCCAATCAACTTCAGGGAAGACAACGCAAGATGGCTGCAGGCCGACCCCAGTGCAGCTGCATGCTTGCCATCCCATCTGTTCCGACCTTGATACATCATTGATCCGCTACTCTCCTGTGCCAAAATGTGCCAAACTCCATGACTTTCTTGCTTGCAAAACTTTTGGGCCATTTCGGCTGAGCAGGATTGGCTCCTTGAGCCGCTCGTGTCCAGTCGCATGTGCTAAGGAATGGTGCGTCCTGATCTGCTAGCGGTGTTGTGCAGGACGTGTCACCGGTCCATATTAGTCCAGGAAAGTCTTTCTCAGAGGCCTCAGCCGCTTGTCTGGATTGGCATCGGGGCTGCGCGATGCCCTTCTCGTCCCCTCGTTTGGTTCTTCCGAAAGAGAAGCAACAACATCAGCAGAAGGGAGACCGCCGCAGCGTTCGTTGTGCTACTTACCCCTCCCAAATATTTTGTTGCTAGTGCTGTCGAGCTTTGATGCTTGTTCGACCGGACGCCTTTGTAAAAAGGAAATCCGGCTTTAAGCCGCAGGCCTCTTGAGGTTTCAGGACTCCTGAGCACCAGACCCGAAAAAAACTCTGGACAGGAACGGTCAGCAGGTTCGGGAGCAGTCGTCGGCAGAACGGAGCAGAGGGCAAAGCGGAGACCAAAAACTCCCGAGAAGAAGAACGACCAGAAGATGTCAAATCTTCATTAGTTTTTTCCGATTCCGGAGGCATTCTGACATGCACTGCTGGGGAGATGCATTTCACGGCCACGCGCCTGCCCGCTCGCCTGCAGAACTCATTCCACTACCTGGGCCGGGCTGGCAAGCATCTCAATAACAAATCGGAACAAGGAAACGACAGGCATGAAGGGATGCAGAATTTATGTGGAACGTTTTTTTTCTGTCTGTGGGATTTTTATTTTTTTGCTGCGAGAGGGGGGGGGACCCAGCGCCTGCGAAGCGCCGGCCCCGCCTCTGGGACGCCAGCATCCAGGGGGACAGCGTTTTGCCGTGCTTTTGGAACCGCCAGTTCTTACTCGGGGGAGAGCATGTTGGTTGTGCTTCGGGATCCGGCAGTACTTGCGGAAGACCATGTTGGCCCATCAGTGCGAGCGGGTTGCATCGAGAGCGCAAAGGGTAGTCGTTGCTGCGACTACGGTCCGGGATCCGCCAGTTTTGGCAATAGTAAGTGGAAAACACTTTGGCCGCGGTCCCGAATCTTGCTGAACCCCATCGGTAGTCGGGGGTTCCGTCAAACATACAAGGATCGGTGGTTCCGGGGGGCGCGAGACGGCAAGATGCTTCTGGGGACAAGCTTCCTGCTGCGGCGTGTTCGTGGCAGTTGCACAAGACCAATGTGCCCCCGTGCCTCCTGTGAGCCGAGATCATTGTAAATTACGATGCATGGCCCACATGGTTTGCGAAACCCTGCATGCAATCGCAGCAGTATTTTGAGAAAATCCACCACTGTTTGGGGCAAAGCAGTTTAGCATGGTCCTGGGTCCACCAGCATGCAGCCGCCAGTGCTTGGGGGTAGTCGCAAGAGTAGTACTAGTAGTGGTAGTTGTGGTAGTGGTAGTATAGCATTGCATTGCGAATGCGGCGCCGAGTCTGATGCCTGGCGATAAGGACAGACATTAATGCCCGGCGGTTCTGGACCGCTGTGCTCAGTGGCACATCCCGAGGAACTTTCAACTGTACGATAAGAAAACGTACCAGTCAAGCTCATCGAGCTCAACAAACTCCGACTGCGCGTTCCGACATCCTTCAAAGGTAGCCTCCGGCAACACCTCCACTGGGTCAGTGTTGTGGCTGCTGATATGGGCTCCGACAGCACTTGCCGTTCCAACTACTGCCTCATCCTCATCTGAAACAAGATCAACGACAATCATGGCCATGTTGGTCTCGCTGCAGTTACCTCGAGCAGACTCGGCACGTGAATAACTGTGTTCCCAGAAATCATCGTGTCCTGGACGGCTGAGCTGGAGGAGGCGCCCGAGCCCGGCGGCCCATCTGGCATGCTTCTCACAGTCCCTGTGGAGTAAGCACTACGGCAGCGCGCGCTGTGACGACGACCATGTGTGCGCAAGCAAGTAGAGCAGCAGGAACGGTATCCCCAGTGCACGGCCCAGGCGTCAAATTCTCAGGTGCAGAATTGGCCAGGAGTTGTTGCAGCATGTGGCAACGTTCGCCATGCTGCGTCCGGTCCGTCGTATTACACAAAGAACAGCAGTGCTTATGCCTATAGCCCAAAATCTGGAAATTGCAGCCAGGAGTCCGTACAGGCATGCAGGTGGATCATCCAGCACGCCACGAATGGCCAAGCGGCTGGACCAACTGTGAAGCCTGCCCGAAACGGCGACCAGTCCGTAAGAGCAGCGCCAAAAGCCTCCAGGTGCCAGAAGACAGGAAGCTGCCCGCCACTGCTGTAGTTGTCCGCATGCCGCGTCGGACCACTGTGGTTGTTCTGTCCTGTAGGTAAACCAGCGGCTTGTTGGGGCAATTGCTGGATGGGCGCATGGAATCGTTGCCCACGGAACCCTCGGAGGCGGTCACAGCGGCGCACTCAGAACCTCGGCAGGTCAATGCATGCAGAGAGACCCCGCAGTCCGTGCATTTATGAGGCGCAGGATTTCTCATCAGCCGACGGTGCTTGGAAGTACTACGTTACTACGGCTCCGGTCATCAGCAGAGATCAGCAGAGCTGAGGTAGCACAAACACATCAGAAGCAAAACGGCTGTGATAGCGCTGACTGCTGCAGGATTCTTGTGACCTGGCACGAATGCCCCTGCGGTCCCGCCCGTATCCCGGTCACTGGCGGTGCAGCTGACGCGTCCATTAGTGAACTCTGCAAGTCTGGCAAGGGGGGATACAACCGAACAAGGACAACCTAAGGGGAAGGCGAGGCAGGCAATGGTCAACCACCCCCTGGAAACTATGTTCTGGCATCCGCAGGAAAAATGATCGGATTAATCTACCAGCTCCACCTCATTGCTTGAAGAGGCATTGCCCGGCACACAGAAGCCGGAATTCAGCAGCATCTCAACATGCTGCTTGCTCAGGCTTTCATACTGCCCTATGATATACACAATGAGCACCAATCTGTCACCTGTAGTGACTGTAGCGCGGATGGCTGAACGTGGGCAGTAAGTAAGCTCGCGAAGAAACATCGAGCCTGTGACCTTCCAACGGCTGAGCCCTGCCAGGTCCTAACCAAGGTATTCCTCGCTTCTTTTGAATCCACATGTGCCCCTGACTACGGTGCGAAAGGCCAACTACGAGGCTGCAAAAACGGCGCATTCTGGCGGTCGACGAGCAAGCCGGACACGTTGTTGACCGTAACCACAATCGTCGTCCAGCTGTGCTGCGCATGGAGGCAGCCTTTCAACATATTATAATGAGGCGAAGCGCCGAGCCAAAACTGGCATGTCTGCTGACACAGTCCGTGAAAACCTCTGTGCCCATATGCTTGCGGACGGTCTTGATGTTGCCGCCTGACCTCCTTGAAGGGAAGCAATGAGACCACGTGTCGCACGGCCGACCACAGAGAACCGGCACCCGATTGCAGGTAAAGAGCTGCTGCGCGCTCTGCCTCGTGCATGTAATCAGTTGGCAGACTTATAGCGCCGACGGAAAAGAAACCGCCGCGCTGCCCGGCAAGCGCTGACCGAGTTCGAAGGCATAGGCATTGAACCGGGCCGGGCCAGTGCCTCCGGTGGCAAAAGCCTGCCTGCCATAGAGCAGAGCTCACTGACAGAGGCCATCGAAAGACTAGGCGGCACATTGCGCCCCAACTCAGCCGTCAAGCGTTGCAGTGCGTTGAAAAGCAGTAGCTCTTCGGGAAAATCATTAGTAGATGTGACGCGGCAGTGCTAGCTCTCGGCACAGCTCATCCAAGGCTTCTTCAATCATCCGGCTGCTATAACTCAGCACATGTCAGCGTAGAAAGTTCGAGCAGCCTCGCTGAAAGGACAGGCGCACCAGTGCAGATCAGACGGGCATGACGTGACAGTGGAGGGGAAAGTCAGAGGTAAGCAATGCCAAGCTCCTGGTCACTGCGTCGGCACTACTCCCAAAAAGAGCCCAGCGAGGAAAGAAAAATGTCGGAGCGTGGATTGGGCACCCGCATGCAGCAGAACGGACTACTGGCATGACATTAACAGACTGGAAGTGAGCACTCATAATTTTTGATGGCGGTTGATGAAGAATGCTCTTGCGCTTCGGCATACGGAGCAGCTATCCCTCCTCGGTATATCATGCAGTCAGAGACAGCCAAGCGGGGCGAAGGCCCGGCACGAATGCTCATGCGGCCTACGCCCTTCCAGGATCGCGCAAAAGCCCAGTGATGTACGCATTTGAATGAGTATGCGCCACATCTCTCGGCTTATAGCCTGTCTGGACATGCGATTATCATCACAAAATTCGGTACGACCATGTCGGTGTACAAGCCTGCGGCCCAGCAACTGCATCAATGCTAGGTATGCATAAGGCAGCTTGATACTGCCCGGAATCAAGACTATTGCCACTGTGGAAGGCACAGCTAACAACCCTAAATGTTGCAGTGCATGGGGCCAGGCCCTCAGAGTCAGAGTCACCAGAAAAACCGGGAAGCCGACGCGTTCTCCCGGTCTGCAGCAGACAGGGGTGGTGAGTTTGTCAGACACACCATCAATCAGTGCACATGTAGCGCTTCAACTGCACGAACAGTGGCCCTTGAGGGGAATACAGCCCATGTGTTGCGTGCTGCATGGCCCAGCTATCAACGGCTGTGCTCGAAGCGGGCCTGAATCCACTACCATATTAGGGTTAGCGAGCCGCGCTTGCCACTCGCCTGCAAAAGCTGGGGGTGTGGCATAAGCCAAAAGATGCGCACAGAAAGATCCCGCACCGTGGTGGTGATGAAGGTTTGGCATCCAAGCCAGACTGCCAGGCAGCAATTGTTTTCCTGAAACAAGCACTTTCTGCAGGGCCACCCGGTCCCTTGCCGTAGCAGTGCTTTGGCCTGCACGAGCATGCGCCGATCCAGGCCACGGACAGAGCTACTGCATCAAGGTAGCATACGTTGCCACTGTTGCCAAGCACGGCAGCCGGCAGGCGGGGTACGGAGGGTCACGCGCACAGATCTGGCCCCTGCCTACTTCGGGTCCTCAGCCTGCTTGTCAGAGTACTGAGCTACCAGGTAAGCTTGCTCCAGCTCCTGCATGAGGGGCTGCTGCTGGCCGCACGAGGCCGCTCATGCGGACGCCGGCGAGCTTCAGGCAGGAGCATCAGCATCCCGGGGCCATCAAAGCTTCGTGGCATTCACCGGCTTGGCTCTGTCTCATAAGAAAGCGGCAGCAGGAAGGGGACGGCCGGGTAGACCCGAACCGCGTCAGGGCATCCTGCAATGTTTGCACATGGTTGAGGGCCGCCATGTGACGTGAGGGGCTGAGTCGCGCAGTACTCCTGGGTGCAGGCTTCCCGGTTCCATCGATAGTATGGGTTCATCTTCGCGGCCCCCTCGGCCATCCACCCAATGTTGATGCAACGTTGCAACTGCTCCTCGGAGGCCACCGTCTTGGTCCTGGAATTCCCCCAGAAGCGCAAGCATCAGCATGACTCACCGTGACCTTCTTGACCGTGAACTTCTCGTGCCACTTCTTCATGAGCTCGTAGACACCCTCCGACATGACATCCATGAAGAGCATGAAGTTTGTGTCGATGCGGGTCCTTGCTATCACCATCTATGATCAAGGTTTTCAGGAGGTGCTGCGTCGCTTGGCCCGGCAACTTCCCATCGCTCTTGCTCGCCGCCCACGGGTCCTCTTGGCTGTTGCGGGCTTGCCTGCTCCACCAATCTTGACTGGCAGAGGCTTTGAGGCCCTTGCCGCCGCTTTGAAGGCCCTTAAATTATGCTGGCCAATGGTGATCGTGTCCTTGTCCTCCTCCTCTCGCTCCGGTCAGACTTTCTGCCGGCCCCACCGAGACTCTAGGGTGTTGCCGTTCCAAGGACTCCTGAGCTTCTCGCGCCTGGCCCAGATCCATCTCCTCAACCACGGACCACGGAGCTCCTGTCGAACGATGATAGCTGCCCGATAGCTTCTGCAAGCAGCGAGGCTTGAAAGATCGCACCAGGGCTTGTGATGAGCGCGCGGATGACGCGGATGTCCTTCACGTTGGCGCCACAGTAGGCGCACGGGAGTGCTACAGAGAGTCCTAGGCTAGAGCACCTGGAGGCCGCATGATCTTTAAGTTTCCAAGCGCCGGTATGCATCAGCCGGACATGCTGCTTCAGACCGGGTCCCTCCATCGAGACCCATTGCCCACAGAGAATGCAGTAGGTGCGCAGAGAGGGACCGTACTCGGCACGACTAAGCACCTGTTTCCAACCCCTCAGCAATGCATTGCGAAAGTCGGGTAACTGCAGCAGCGGAACGATTGTCTGCGAATCCTTCGAGGCCCGGCACGAATGCCCATGCGACCTGTCGTCTGTGGAGGGCACTTCGCCCTCAACTGACTGGTGAATGGATTCACAGCGCAATGCCATGCAGGATTTGCGAATGTGTTTACGGAGCCCTTCTCGCGTGAAAGTCTTACCGCAATGGTGACAATGCGGCATGCCATTGAGCATGTGGTCACTCCATTTGGTAGCATGAACAGCGGGCAGTGCAACCTCTACGCCATGGGCGCGATGCATGTGTCTACGGCTACGGGCCTTACCTAGACTATGAAAGTACACTCCACCCTGTTCGCAAGCCACTGCATGTCTGCAAAATGTCGGCTGCAAGCAGCAGGGGTTGCCTACAACCTCAGGCACGACATCGGCCAGCCACTGGTGCTGCTCAAGGAACCATGCACGACTTTCCGGATCTTTACTACGCTTGCCCCGACTCCGATACAGCAGCAGGAGGACTTTGTGCACAGAATGTATCTTGAGGAGAGCTCGCAGAGCAGTGCTGCGTTCGTTCCAGAGATGTGCAGGGCTTCTGGCAGTGCCGCGCAAGCTCTTAGCATCCTGTGCTTCCAATTTACGGAGAACCCCCATAGTGACCCCCCGTGCATGTTGGCCGTAAAGCATAGAGCTTCGGACGCAAGCCTGATACAGAACAACCTGTTGCTTAAGTTGCAACTCGGAGCTATGCAGCGCGCTAAGGATGCGGTGCCGAACCTGTGCGCAGGCCCTAAGCCTATGTCTGCACGTCTGCATCTCGAAGTTCCCTAGTGAGGCGACTAACCCTAGGTAAGGGAAACGATGCACCAGCGGGATATAAATGGGCGCGGATGGTGTTCCCAAAGTAACTAGCTGTCCTTCGGGTCTGATGCATAGATGGCATTTGAGCCAGCGTTTGGCAGCCGCCCCCTGCAGTTGAATGACCAGCTGTAATTTGGTCGCATTAAAGTAGAAGGTAGTAAGCAGTAAGTAGTAAGTAGTAGTAGCAGAAGATGTAGCAGAAGTACTAGTACAGGAATATACTAGTACTAGTAGTACAATAGCAATAGTAGTAGTAGTCGTAGTAGTTACAGTAGTAGTAGTAGTAGTAGTAGTAGTAGTAGTAGTAGTAGTAGTAGTAGTAGTAGTAGTAGTAGCAGCAGCAGCAGCAGCAGTGGTAGTGGTCGTCGCCGTCGTAGTAATCGTCGTCGT
>CAJNJA010005404.1:7391-17744 GCA_905231915.1 Symbiodinium necroappetens
AAGCCCCTACACCCCCAAACCCCTAAACCCCCCCTAAACCCTAAACTCCCTAAACTCCCTAAACTCCCTAAACCAGAAAGCTTAAGACCCTTCGAAGCACGGCCCCAGGCTGAGGCGTCGGGTCTGCCCTTCGAGGCCGGCGTTGGCCAGCGTGGGCGGAAGGCCGGGCGATGTCGGTGCCTGTTTGGGGTTTAGGATGTAGGGGTTTAGGGGTTTTGGGATTTTGGGTTTAGGGGTTCAGGGGTTTAGGCTAAGTTTAGGGGTTTAGGTGTTTAGGGGTTTAGGGTTTAGGGTGGAGGCTTTTTCTTACTTTAGGGTTGGGGGGTTTTGGCGAAGCTTTCCCAAAGGTTCTGAGGCCCGAGACAGGGGTTTGTTGGTGCTTCGAAGGTTTGGGGCTTTGGGGCTCACGTCGTCAGGCATTTTGAGTTTTAGGGTTTTGGGGCTTAGCCTTGGGGTCTTGATGATTTCGGGTTCCACTATTGCAGGCACAAAGCAACCGCCAGCAACCCCAAGATTCTACCGGGTACTGCAGTTGCTGTCAGCATGATCAAGGTCCTCATGCCTTGAAGCCACGTAGATCCTTGTTTTACCCCGATGGAAGGATCGAGATCTTTACACCGAAAATACCTCGCAGCTTCTGTTAAAAAGCATCCGAATCGAACCCCTGAGCCTTCATTTCAATACCCCCTCAACCCCTCCCTAGAATCGCCCCTATAGCCCTGTGTCGTGGGAGGTGAAGAAGCTGCAGGCCGAGCTGAGGAAGCAGGAGGCGATGGGCTGCCAGGGCCAGGGCGGCGGGTTTAGGCTCCCGGGACGTTTCTTAGGAACTGCTAGGGTTTCGACTATTCAAACCCTCACGGAATCCATGGATAGAGCCTTTTACAAACTATCCTTAAACCTTAAACCCTATAAACCCTTCGGACCTGTGCGGCTGGCGTGGAGAAAAAGCCATTGCTCTTAAAAAAACAAAACCCTACTAAACCCCAAACACCCCAAAAAGGTCAGAAGAAGAGTGCCCTAAACCCTAAACCCCTAAACCCTAAACCCTAAACCCTGAGAGCCCGCAGGCGGATGCGGCAAAGCTGCGTGAGGCCGAGCTCCGAGGCAAGGGCGAGGAGCTCCGGAAGGCCGGGCGGGGAGGGGGGTCTTGAGGTTTACAAGCTTCAAGGGTTTAGGAAAGGTTAGGGTTTGGGGTATCGGAGTTTGAGTAGGGTTTAGGGTTGAGGGTTTTGGGGTTTAGGAGTTCAGGGTTTAGGAGTTCAGGGTTTATGAGTTTAGGAGTTTAGGGTTTAGGAGTTCAGGGTTTAGGAGTTTCGGAGTTTAAGGTTTAGGAGGGTGTAGGGTTTCGTTTTTTACGGAGCATGTTGTGAATTCTGCAGGCTTCCATCAGGATAACTTAAGGATTTTTGAGGGAGTGCGGGTGTTTTGGGTTAGTCGTAGCTGTAGTCATAGTCGTCGCCGGCGGAATCGTCATCACGGTCGACAAAACACCACGCAAGCGAAGACAGGGAAGTGATGACATCAGTTGGCTTTTGTCTTATGCGCGGGCCCTTTTATTTAATACGAACTTAGGAGTACCAGGGGGTTGCTCCAACTTAAGGTGCTCTTCCGGGTGACTCCCTTGGATAAGGATCCCTCAGAAGGGACCTTCGTTTCCAAACCGATCTCCCCAAACCCTGAAGTTGAATCATGGCCCCTAAAGGGGTAACTGGGCTCCTCGGTCGGCAGTCAGCCCTGAATCCGAAACTCCCCCGACCCCCCCTTTACCCTTTATTCACAGCGAAAACCTCCGCTCGGCTAAACTCCAAACCCTATTCTAAACCAATCCAAAGCTGGATTGGTGAGGCGGAAAAAGGTGCTCAAAAGAAAAAACAAACCAAATCCTAAACTTGGGTGGGTGCCCAGGCTCTCAGCTTGTTTCTTGGGTCCGAGGTTTCGGGGTTCAGGCAAGAGGATTCCGGGCGTCGGTGGCAGGAGGATTTCGCGACATGGCAAGGCCTAGGGTTTCATGGCAAGGGGTATGAGAACCGTCAGAGTAGCCCTTACAGTATCTATCGATCCCTGAGTGAAGGAGCTGGCGTACGAAAAGGCCCTGCAGCGAGCTCGTGGCGAGAAGGCTTGGGGGATGCGGAAGTTGCGCTGAACTCGAATCTATTCTGAGGGTTTCTTGGGCTCCAGGTTTAGGGTTTAGGGTTTGAGGTTAGGGTTTGGGGATTGGGGTTCTAGGTTAGGGGCCCGGAGTATAGAGAACGAACCCCCCTCTGTACAATAACCCTCATCCAGAGCCAGGGTTGGCCGAGAGTTCAGGGCTGAAGCCTTCGGCTTTGGAGTGCAGGCTCCACAGGGCATTAAGGTAGGGTTTAGGGTTTAGGGATGTTTAGGGATGTAGGGTTTAGGGTTTAGGGTTTTGGGTTTGAGGTTTAGGGGTTGAGGGGTTTAGGGTTTAGGGTTTAGGGATGTTTAGGGATTTAGGGCCTGGGGCTCTCGGGCGGTAAAAGCCCTATAAGCCCCGGGAAGTCGGCCTTGATTTTCGAGTCGGCAGCCTGGTGTCCTCCCGCAAATGAGAGGCCAAATTTGCGAAGCACAAAGCAAAGCTGCAATACATCATAGAGACAGTAGCATGTACCTAGAATGCAACGTTCAAAAGGGCAACATTCGGGGAGGTAAGACAGATCGAAGGCACGAGCAGCATTGAGAGGCTTCGGCCCAAGCCCCCTGGGGCTTCGTGATCTCCGCTTCCGGCCTCCCGACGCCCTGAGAATCAGAGGGGGTCCTTGGCCAACTTCGCAGTTTCCCTTTTCGCAAGCCACCAACAAACCGCAGCACAGGGGCTTGAATCGTTGAAATCGGGTTTGGGGACATGGGAGTATACTTAGGTTAGGAACCAGTTTTGGGGTCAAACAACCGCCAAGCCAGATCCAAGTTTACCCCAAAAGCTACACCCTAATCCCCAAACCCCTAAACCACTAAACCCCTAAAAGCTGAACCCTAAAGCCAACCAAAACCCCTAAACCCTAAGCCCCTAACTCCTTAAATTTCCCCAAGTCCCTCCGCGGCCATGGCGGCCCCCAGCTCCCCGGTGCTCTTTACGGACCCGACTTCGGAGCCCTGCCGCTCTGTCCACTGGCTCTGCAAGGCAGCTTCGAGCGGTTTGGGTTGGATTTAGGGGTTTAGGGGTTCGGGGGTTGTGGATTTAGGGGTTTGGGTGTTAGGGTTTGTGGGTTGTGGGCCCAGGCTGCAGGGGATAGTGTCAGTTAGGCGTTGGAGGATGAGGGTTTAGACTTCAGGGGTTACGGTTTGGGGTTGTGGGTTGAGGCTTCAGGGGTTCGGGTTTGGGGTCGGGGGTTTAGGGTTCAGGGGTTTAGGATTTAGGGTTAAGGCGGCTTAGTGCTCACAGGGGTTCTGCTAGGGTCTGCAAGGGATCTCTCACCGGGTTGTTCTGCTGCTTTCATAGGCATTAGGAATATATCTGGATATAATCCGGACACCGGTTTTCAGGGTTTACATTAGGTTCACCTGTTTCCCGGCCTCTCCTGCCAGGCCGCTGGCATCGCTGCTCGGACGGCCTTTCAGGGTTGCTTCAGGAAGCTTGCGCTTCTCAAGGCTCAGAGCTTAGAATGTCGAAGCCTCCCCTGCTGCTCAGCTCACCTTGAAGAGAAGCTCCCGAAACAACTTCAAAGCAGAAATCTACAAAGTGTCTGATGCTCTACATCCGAAAGCTGGGAACCCTGGCAGCACTCAACTCCTGTGGCTGCTGCAGCTTGAGCCAGTGTTGAAGCCTCAACCCAAACGCCAAACCCTAAACCCTGAACCCTCAACCCTAAACCCTAATCCTCGAGAAGCCCCCCTCAGCCCCTCAGCCCCTCCGACTTCGCGCCACGTGGCTCGGCCGTGGCCATCACCGTGGCCGGGCTGGTTTGAGGGTTTCAAGCAAAAGGTTCCGAAGATGAGACTCAGATAAGATCATTTGGGGGGTATAGGGGCCTTAAATCTTAAAGGTTTAGAATAGCTTTCTGGGGGCACCTTCAAGTGCAAGCATATGCAAACTACAGCCGGATACTGCTGCTAATAAGAGCTGGGATCCGAAAGAAGAGTCTTTCTATAGGGGACGTCCTTCCTGATCCAGGGGCTTAGCGAGGAGCGAGGCTCAAGGGACATTTTTTGCTTCTTACAGAGAGAGGTCGCTGTATCGCAGGAATGCATTGGGCTTTGGGAAGGATCCTAGCGTGGGAGGGCTTTCGGGACTTGAAGATCAGGGGGGCCCTGACACGACGAGTTTCGATGTTGCAAGTCGAATCAGCAAAGTTGTATTGGGGTTTTAGGGTTTAGGTTTTTAGTAGGGTTTAGGATTTTAGGGTTTAGGGTTTTGGGGTTTAGGGTTTTAGGGTTTAGGGTTTTAGGGTTTAGAGTTGGCTCCTGACTGTGAGTTTTCCCCACATGGAGCCTTGTACTTCGGGAAGTGTCCTTGCAAGGTCGGACGGGTTCACAGCAAGCAGGCTTTCAAGCAGATCTATGAAAGGGCTAACTTCTGACATTTAGTGATCTATCCATCTCTTTCCAAGCACCTCTATCTATCCGTCATCTGCCTATCTTTCCATCTAGCAATCTATCTATTTTAGGGCCTTATAGGGGCCTCTGAGCATCCTTCGAATTGAGGATCGCGGAGTTTGGGGGTTGAGGGCTTGGCAACCCCTAAATAAGTCTTGGCTCTTAGCCCTCACGATGCCTAAACCCCTAAACCCTCATCCCTAGATCCTGAAACCCCCAAAAGCCCAAACCCTAAATCCCTAAACCCTAAAAACCCTAAGCCCCCAAACCCCCTAAAGCCCTAAAGCCCTAAACCCGCAGTTTTGAGACCCTGGCCCGGAAGCTGTATGGAACTGAGGCCAAGAGGCCTTTCTTCGTGTGAACCCTCGGCACCAGGCAGGGCCTCGGGCGCGCAGTGGGCGAGACATCGGGGTTTCGGGGTTTGGCGTTGTCCCTTTCGGATTTCTGAGTGATTTGCACCTCTATCGAATCTATCTGCTTGCTGCTCTATCTCTACCTCTGTCTTTATCTCGGTCTTATATCTATGTCTATCCGCCTCAAAGCCTGTCCGTTCGAGACTCTCCAGACTTCGCTTGTTTCTCTAACCCCCCCCTGCCACCCCTAAACCCTTAAACCCTAAACCCTAAACCCCTAAACCCCTAAACCCCTAAACTCCAAAACCCCTAAACCCCTAAACTCCAAAACCCCCTAAACCCCCTAAGCCCCTAAAATCCTGAACCCCTAAACCCCTAAACCCCCAAAAGCCCTAAACCCCAAGACCCTAAACCCTATAGATCCCTTAGAGAACCCTTATAGACCCCTTATAGAACCCTTATAGAACCCTTATAAATCGCCCCTTTATCCACCCTTTCCCTAAACCCTAAACCCCTTTTGAATCCCCTTGTTCCCTAAACCCAAAAGCCCTAAACCCCCAAAAGCCCTGCACCTTCGGTGCAGGTGCCGGCTCTGCTCCATGGGCAGTTTGCTTTGAGTGAGGCGCAGGCAGGCTCCCGATTTCCACTCCTAGGGATGTTGGGGCTTTAGGGGCTTTAGGGGTTTAGGGGGTTTAAGGGGGTTTAGGGGGTTTAGGGGGTTTTGGGGGTTTAGGGGTTTTGGGGTTTAGGGGTTTAGGGGTTCAGGATTTTAGGGGTTTAGGGGGTTTAGGGGGTTTTGGAGTTTAGGGGTTTAGGGGGGTGAGGGGGTTTAGGGGGTTTAGGGGTTTAGGGGTTTAGGGGGTTTAGGGGTTTAGGGCCTGGGGTTAGGGATGAGGGCTCAGGGTTCAGGGATTAGGGGTTGGGGTTGAGGGTTCATGCCTGAAACATTTTTAACATTTTGAATAGTTTTTTGGGCTACATTGTACATAGTTATGTTCGGGAGCACGAGGGGACGCGATTATGTACTAGGTTTTCAGACCCCTATGCTAGACTGGCTGCCCAAGGCCATCATGCGCTACCTTTGCGAGCTGCATGGCGTTCTGGACCCATGGTTCGGTGAGAGCCTCGAGGATCCCGTCTTGCGAAGCCTCAGCCCTTGTTCAGGGTTATATGGGCCATCCCGTGGGGACCGCTAAACCCCAAACCCTAAACCCCTAAACCCTAAACCCTAAACCCAAACCCTACCAATATTCGGACCCTTGAGTCAAGGCGGTTTAGAGTTTAGGGTAGTTACCTGGGGCCCAGGGCTCGGGGAGGTTCTGTTGGTTTTGTATTTCCCACAGTCTTGCCAGGGTTTGATAAGGCTTCTGGCCGCTGAGGTGTTTGTCCCCCTAAGCTCGCAACAGACCCAAAGCACAATAGAAGTAGAAGTGTGTAGGGTGTTCCCCCCAGAGCCAATTCTGCGAACCTCTGGCGTCTTCCACCTTGAACCGTAACGAGGCACTGATTTGCGAGCTCAGGGCGCTCGCTCTTTGCCTTTGTTCCGGGCGACGCCCTGACATCGTGAAACTCCCCCGGAGCAGGCGCCCGGAAGCCCCCAAAACAGCCCTGAGCTCTTAAACCCAAGGTGGCGCCTCCTTGTCTTGGGCTTGCCCCGGAAGATCATCCTCTGAACCCCAAAGCCCCAGACCGCACCTCCAAAAGAAGCGAAGACTCCGAACAGTAAACCGGCTTGAAAGCGTCTACGTAGCGTTTTCAGGCCTGTGTACGGTTTGGCGTTCAGGGTTTAAAGGTTGAGCTCGGGGTTTGGGTTGCGGTCTCTGCGAACCAACTCCGAAGTCCCTGGAGGAGCGGGCGCGAATCTCCATGCTGCTCTCCTGGCACCACCACGCGGTCCGCAAGACCGTGATGCTGAACCACAACTTGCCAGTGTAGCTGAGCAGGTGTGAGAAGATGCCGGGTTAGCTAACGCAGAACTCGGACTGCGATTTACGCAGAAGTTCGGCTTTTGTCCCTGTGACTTCTGGTTTGGGGATTGTGGGAATTCATGACTCGTTTCAGGGCAGCGTAGCGTCGATGGCAGCATCAGGCCAAGTCTCAGGGTTTCGAGACCCGTCGGCCTCACCTCCCTTTCCAGTTTGCGAGCCCTACCCAGCTGTCTAGCTCGGAATCCAACCAGAGTCCCTGGAACCTAAAGCCCTGAAGCCCAAAGCTCCGAGACACAAGAATCTCAAACGAAGTCGCCAAAGGCTTCCCCCGCCGAAGGTGAAAGGTCATCACGCACAGGGCTCCTTTGAACCCCGTAGAAGCTTTAGAAAGGTGTCTCCGTGACGCTCTTGCTCCTGTAGCAGTAGCAGGAGCAGCTGCAGCAGCGGCGGTAAATCTGCAGAACTACGCAACCGCAATGCTCCCCCCGCCCCCGTGGCAGCAGAAAGGTACCCTAAACATCTAGCCATAAACCCCAAACAATCCAAAACCCAAAACCCTAAGGCCCTAAACCCTAAACCCAAAACCCTAAACCCTACACCCAAAACCCCAAACCAGGTACTACATCCCCTTCTATGTCGGCGAGGCCAAACATCCCCGGCCCCAAAAGGCCCAGGTGGAAGAGCTGAGAGCAAACTTCGCCGAGTCCCTGCAGCAGCTGGAGGACGGCTGTTTCAACACAGGGTAATAATAGTAATAGTAATAATAGTAGTAATAATAATAATAATAAGAATAATAACAGGTTTGGGCTTTGGATTTAGGGTTTAGGGTTGAGTGTTGCAGGGGTTTAGGGTTCGGGGGTTAGGGTTTAGGACTGAGGGAATAATTTAGCAATGATACTTCCGTAAAGCCCCTCTATAACTGTATGATAAAAAATACCCGACCATTCTATTCTAGTTATGAAGGCTTCTATGTCAGGGTCTAAGTATAGGGTTGAAGGATCTTTGAGGGATCTACAAGAGCTTTGGTTCGAAAAAGCGGTTCTCTACAGGTTCAGGACTTTGGAGTGCCGAGGTCTGGGAGGTTTTTTGGGGGTTGGACTCGCAGAGTTTTTTTGGCGGTTTAGGCTTGGGATTTAGGGTTTTTGGGGCTTGGAGCGTAGAGTTAAGCTTGCAGCCTGGAGCCCCGAAAGACCTTGCACCCTAGACCATGTAAGTGCTACACTACATGCCCTATTAGCCCCATAAGCCCTACAAGCCACGTACGCCTCATCAGCCCTGAACCAAAAGCAGGAATTCATCGGGTCCGGCCACTTCCTTGTGGGAGGGCGGCTCACAGCGGCCGACATCGCCATTGCACCGGATCTGACGGCGCTCTGACGCAGGGGGCTTTTCGCTTGAGGCCTGGTTTCGATGGTTGAGGAGGCCTTAATGATTCGAATAGAATAGTAAGAATAGCAAAATAATAACGAATAATCACAATCAGGAGCCCCCCAATGTCTAAGGCCATGGACGTCGATCCGGATGTGAATGAGATCCTGGCCGCGTTTCCGGCCGTGCGCAGGTGGCTGGAGCGCCTGCGAGAGACCCCAGGTGCGACACGTTTAGGGTTTAGGGTTTAGGGTTTAGGGCGTTTAGGGTTTAGGGGTTTAGGGTTTAGGGTTTAGGGGTTTAGGGCGTTTAGGGTTTAGGGTTTAGGCTTTTCGAAGAAGCAAGCCACACAGCCCAACTGCCCAACCCTAAAGCCAGAGCGCCAAGCCCCGTAATCTGATTGGTTTGTGCAGACAGCAACTCAGTTTCTTCGTCGTGTTCCGAGAAGTTCCGAATCAAAGCCCCGCCGGCCGTGTCAACAGCCCTCGTACCCCAGTTTAGAGTTGGGCTGTGAGTTTGGGGTTCAGGGTGCAGGGCATATGGGCCGTCGTTAGACATCGTTTTCCCCTCCATCAGGATCTCCGTAAACGGGCCCAAAAGGCATCCTTAGGCCCAAGGCTCCAAACCCCTAAACCCTGAAACCTAAACCCTTAAGAGGGCCCAAAAGGCATCCCCAGGCCCAAGGTCGAAGGTCCACTCCAAACCAGGCGCAGCCCAAGTCTCCAGGGGCCCAGGGCCCAAGCCCCAGGCCCGAAACATGCTTGGCCCTACGTCCCCTAATCCCGAGTCAGAAGTATAGGATAGTATAGTATAGTAGAGCAGAGTAGGGTATGGTGGAGTAGAGTAGTGTGTGTGTGTATATATATGTTTATGTATAGAGTTTGTTATAGTATATTACCCTGATAAGAGTGCCAGGCGTCAACTCTGGTTCGAGCGCGCCCTGAGCTCCCAAAGCTTTGAAGCCCCACAAAGCCATGTCCGGGCAAAGCCGGGGTTTACGGTGCAGCATTCCGGAGCTGTCGGTGGAGCTACAGCGCGAGTTTGTTGGGGCTTCTTTTGGCTTGGGTTCAAGTTTGTGCGAGGCATCTGATAATGTAGGGTCTATTATACTAGAGTCTATAGTTACAATAGGGAACGTCCAAAAGTATTGGTAATTATTTAGGCCCCTGTATTAGTTTTCCTGGCTGTCTCAAGATCTGTGAAACTCGGGAGGTCTGAAGTCGGAAGTGAAGCCTGCAATCGCGACAAAAAGACTTGTGGAGTTCTAGCAACTAACCCTAAACTCTAAACTCTAAACCCTAAACCTCTATTCTGGCCCTGAAGCAAGAGCGGTTTAGTAATCAGGTGCTTGCTTCCAGCCCAAAGCCGTTGTAGAACCCTTTTAGAACTTTTCTTCCCAACGTAAGCCCCTGATGAAACATATAAATTCTTTAAATGACGTTTCACTGTTTGGGAGGCTTCCGTGAGTCGCATGCGGGCTTTGTCAATGCCTTGCCTGCCATGAGAGAGCAACTCGGATTTTGGGTCTAGGGTTCGGGTTTAGGGTCTAGGGATTAGGCTTGGGTTTGAGGCTTTGGGGTAAGATTCAAGGATCTCAGCTCCGCCGAATAGAAATCTTCAGAAGTACGACCCGACCCTGGCTGATTCTCGATTTGGCAAACAGCCACAGTCATCTTGGTGCAAAGCTAAACTCTCAAACGGAGTTGGGGGTTTGCAGAGGCAAAGGGTTCAGTGTGTAGGGTTTCGGGATGAGTCTTAGAGTTCAAGGCGTAGTGTTTAGGGTAAACGCTACTCCCTAAATCCAGAAGCAACCTGCCCTAGCTCCTCGAAAAGCCCCCGCTTGAATCAAGAGGCACCTTGTTTCCCGAAGTGCCGATCCGGGGGACCACTCCTTCATGGACTGCTGGGAGGACTCCGTGTGTGGTGTGTGTGTGTGTGTAATTATATATTATATATTATATAGTATATAGTATATAGTATATAGTATATAGTATATAGTTTATAGTATATAGTATATATTATATATTATATAGTATATATTACATATTATATATTTTATGTTCTATATTATATAATATATAATATGTATTATATATTATAGATTATATATATATTATATATATATATATAATATTATATAGTATATAGTATATATT
>CAJNJA010005405.1:0-17308 GCA_905231915.1 Symbiodinium necroappetens
TGTATGTATGTATGGACTGTATGTATGTATGTATGTATGCATGCATGCATGCATACATACATACATACATACAGTCCATACATACATACATACATACATACATACATACATACATACATACATACATACATACATACATATATATATATATATACGTATGCAGATGTAGAATCAAGTGTGTTCTGCTGTGCATGCACAGAGCCAATGGTTACGTCTCTTTGCATGTGTATGACTTTTCGAGACTACCACAGTTGCTTTGCCAGTCGCGTGGAGTGTTCGGGATAGTTGGTGTCATTCGACATCACAAACCAAGGCAAGAGACCGCCCGTCAAAGCTGTACGGATGGTGTCCAGTGTGCTATCCTTCGGATTCCTCAGCAACAGAGTCTGGAGGACTTCCATATGCTTAAGCTTTCGCGATTGGTAGTATTCGGGGGTGAAGGTTCAGGAATCCGGCGCTGAGATGCCAGCACTTTGCCCGATGTCTACCGAAAGCCAAACCTTGCAAGATGTAAATGAACCCGGGCTTTGCAGCAAAGTGGGAAAGCTGTGAAACCCGGAAGCATTGTTGCTCCCTCTGGGGGATTTTAAGCATCGAACTGTTCTGAATCCGCTCCTCCAAAGAACCGCCTTGGAGAACGATTTAACTGGCAGCGCCCCCTCTGTGGAAAAGCGCGGAGGATTTTTCACCGAGAGACAGGAATTGAGTGGCATCGACACCGTTGTCCTTCAATTCCTGGGTCGGCTTTGGGGCTGTGGCTCCGAGCCTGTTGCTTTCAAGGTTCACGGGGTCTTGCATTGCGTGTCAAGTCCGCTGCGGTGGAAGCAGTTCTTTGGACAGGTCTGCTGCGTGGCTTCCCTTTTGTATGCAGTCTTGCCACGTGGTCCAAGCAATTGAAACATTGAAGCTAATCGGTGCGAGTTGTGTGGACGCGTACAAGCCCCGTGCTACCCGATAACCAGTCAACAGGCACATCAAAGTATACGAGTAATTGTGGCTGTGCCCGAGACAGGCCTGACACATGCAAAGCAGTTGACGCTATTGTAGACGTGCCGTTCCTTCACTTGCAGCTAGCAAGGTCCGAGGTGTGCCGTACTCCTGGCTTTCCATACTAGCGGTCCTAGCACCACAGGTGGCAGGACCCCAAATTTAAGCGGCTTGGAGCATGTCGTCCCGGACGATTGCCAACTTCATACGCTAAAGGCAACTAAATATTCGTAGAAAGCAACAATGGTCTGAGCCACGGCCTGCATGGCAAGGATCAAAGTTTGCAAGGAGTGCACGAAATATAAGGCATTTGCGGGGTTCATGCCTGGTTCTGCAAACCCCGAACACCGCAACAAGTGATAACAAGTGCACATTGCTGCCCAAGGCGCTTGCAAAGAATAAAGGCGCTTTGCAACCTGCTGCGAATGTCTCAGACGGCATATGCATCGCCAGCCCTTCATACATAATGAGCATCATCTGAACAGATGGAACATGGAATCATCCACTCATCTTCTGAAAACCAACAGCACAAGCAAGTTCATTAAAGATCCAACCCAGGTTAGTCAAACAGTCCCCAACTGCTCCAGCTAACCTTGCATGCCCTGGAGGGAGGTAACTATGTCGCACCAACTTCAAGTAAGTCACTCTCTTGCATGGGGTTTTCACTTGCATGTTCTCTTTTTGGCGTTATTGTTGAGCGATGCGCATTTTTGGCCCGGCGGATATTTGTTGATTTCCTCTAGCTGTCCCCTCTGCTAATTGTCAATCTAAACAGAGAGGCAAGGGAAAACTCATTTTAGGAGGCTCAGGCTGGTGGGTCAAGGAAGAGTCTTCAAAAGGGTTTGGAGTCTTGGTCCTTATCAAAGAGTGATAGGGGTTTGGTTTCTGGTTTCACGATTTCGGGGCCCCCTTAACCCTCCTGTTGTACCACTGTTGTACTACTGTACTAGTACTGCACTACGACTGCACTACTACTGTACTATTTCTGTTCCACTACTGTACTACTACCGCCGTGCTAATGCACTACTAACTGCTGTGTTACTTTACCAGGCCTTAGGCTTGGTCGATTGTGATCGTGGGGAGAGTGTAGGATACAGGATAATGTTGACTTCATTCTTATAAATCCCTCCCCAAGAACCAAACCTGATCCCTGAACTCAATTATCAACCCCCTCAATCATAAAACCCCGATTGCCGGAACCCGGGTTTGGTGATGCTCGGTGTGCTGAGCTTTGCTGGAAGCAGGGACAAAACGGAGCATGGAGCAACTGCAAGTACTACGATCGCTCGAATATTGCAGAGAGAGAGAGAGAAACTGCTTGTGCTGCGACCGCTCCAGCATCCAAGAGCTGCAGAGTTTCGGATGCGATTTTTATGCCTTCAGAAGCCAAGCCCTTCTCTGGACTCCGAAACCGCAGATCTAGAGGGCTGCCCTTGTTAATAGCATTCCAGTGTAGTAGCTCTAGATACTAAACCCTAAAATTGCCCTGGCATCCTTGCCGTTGTCTGCCCTTGTTAATAGCATTCCTACTTAACAGTCTGGTAGCTCTAGATACTAAACCCTAAAAGTGCCCTGGCCTCCTTGCCGTTGTCTGCCCTTGTCAATAGCATTCCTATTGAACAGTGTACTTGCTGTATATTCTAAACCCTGAAATTGCTCGGCCTCCTTGCCGTTGTCTGGCCTTGTTAATAGAAATCCTACTAACCGGTGTACTAGCTCTAGAGGCTAAACCCTAAAATCCCCCTGTCCTCCTTGCCGTTGTCTGCCCTTGTTAATAGCATGCCTACTAACCCGTGTACTAGCTCTAGAGGCTAAACCCTAAAATTGCCCTGGCCTCCTTGCCGCTGTCTGCCCTTCTTACTAGCACCCCTATAGTACTAGATATAGAGGCTAAACCCTAAAATCCCCCTGTCCTCCTCGCCGTTGTCTGCCCTTGTTAATAGCATTCCTACTAAACAGTGCAGTAGCTCTAGATACTATAAACCCTAAATTGCATGGCTACAGGGATGTTCGACACGAGGGGGGTCCAGGCGTGTCGTCGCAGGGTCAGGATCCAATCATGTCCGAACCGACGCCGGAACACGAAGAGACGAAGAGCTGTGTCTAACAAAGTTTACAACACTTCAACCACACTGCTTCGAGACCTAGGCATCCCTAGCAGTCGCACCAACAGGGCCACGCCCACCATGATTGTCATGTTGATCTCAAGCAGTTCACAAAAGAAAAACAACACGCAGCGTAGAGCGCAGTTCTGCACCTTCTTCTCGCCAGCACCGAAGCCACGCAGCTCCCCCCGTAGCGAAGTGTTGAGCCTAGGCTTCTAGACTCCCTTCTACTACCGCTATTGGAACACTTGCTAGTAGTAGTGGCTTAAAGACAGATGCCGTTCTACAGTTCCCACTATTGCGCAGTGCGCTGCTCTCCTCCGCACAATTCGTGGCCTCGAATGCAATTTATGTTAGAACGACCCCGCGTGCGCCAGCCTCGTCCTGCAAACTGCAGCCGAGTTTAGCCAGACTCAGCAGAGGTTTGTAGAACCGGTAACCCCGGCATAAGAGCGCCGTAGCGAAGCCTAATTAATAAGCTGTGAAACAGTAAAACCTGAAGTTGGGTTCTTCCAAACGAAGGCCCTTTTCAAGGAACCATAAACACTCGACAACCTCAGAAAAGATCCAAGTAAGAAGAGACCTCCGCCATTGCACGGACACCGCAATGGACGATACGACGACATCATGCAAGGCACGGCGAAACAGAAATCCATCCACACACTTCAAGATGCTCCGAGCCCTAAACCCCAACATCCTGCTTCAGACCGCCAACCTGAACCAAGACCTGGTCTCGCACCTTACAGGGAACGTCCCATAGGAGAAGGTGTAGCTTTGCATTCGCCGAAGTACTCCCAGTCCCAACATTCAACTCCCTACCTGAGCCCGAGGTCAAAGGCCTGAAACCCCAGTAAACCTGGTCCAGGGGCAGCCCCATGACCTCATCCTCCGCCTGTCAAGAGAATCCCGCAAACTGTGCACTAGCCTGAGGGACAACTCCCATGTACGAGCCTACAGTTTTCTGAGTCTTCGAACAACAGCTCGGAATGAGAGTTCCCACCTCTGCATCTCAAACTCAACCTCCAAGCCCCGGGTCACAAGATTCGAAGCAGAAGGCATCCTGACTCCGAGCTCAGGGCACATCCTAGCCCTACACCCCGTCTTGAAAGGCAACCCGCGGGCTTCGGAATGATTTGAGCAACGTGGGGCTGGATGAAGCAGTCGACGATCACTACCGCATCTGATGATTACAAAATGCTGTTCGCCTCGCGGCTGCTGGGTTGAACGGGTGTGATATTAAAAACAGAACGAGTGGAGATCACATCAAAGCCGAACAAAACCATGCAAGCGCCACAGTGTGTAGCTGCGAATGAAAGTAGAGTATGGCAGCGTGACAAGGTAAAGTACGATAGTGCAACTGCTTGCATCTCTAGACTATTTGATGCCGCATGCAGCATTGCATTGCTCCGTGCAGCTATGACAAACCATATGCCAGGACGTAGCATGCCCCACTAGCAGACGATCCGCAAGGTGTGGTGCAGTCTGTCGCACATGTTCAGCTATTGTACTGTACTGTGTGTACTCCGTACTGCGCCGTGTTGTGCTATAACATACTGTGATGCACGCCACTGCACGGCACTGCACTGGGCTGGGATGGGCTGCTTTGCCCTGCCCTGCCGTGCAGTGCCGTACAGTACGGAAAAGTGTGGCACATGACTCACATGACAATACGACTGCATATCTGCGGCTACAGGGATCTCAGGGGTCGCATCCACACCACAGAAAACTTCTACACCAACTGCGAATCAATGATTATAGAAACTGTGGGTAGATCCGAGTTTGGTGCAGCAGCGAACCTTCACTCGGCTTCTGGTGGATTCTTCTGCCACCTCTGCTTCAACCAAACGCCTGCAAGGCAGATTCGGCCGGCAACTGTTAAAGTTCCATGTATGTGTGTTGTGTCAGCCCAACATCTTTATTGCGAAACATCTTCCTCGATTTTTAGCCTTTTTTCGCACGAGTTGCTCCTCCGACTCCTTTTTACGGCATGTTTTAGTCTCTTTTGAGCGGTCTGCCTTCCTCGTTCGCTAAAAACAATGTCCCTTTCGAGCGGTCTGCTCCTGTTGCTCAACTTCTCTAGTTAGTAACCTCCGAGCGGTTAGCTCCTTGCTTTCAATCGGTTTAGGCCCTTTCGAGCGGTCTGCCAGTTTTCCTCAAATTATACATTAGTTTTGTTGTGTTTGCTCTCGGCCCTGACTCGCGGCTGGGCTGGTCCCTTTCGAGCTGTTGCCTCGTCTGAGTTAACTTCTTGAGTCCTTTTCGAGCGTCACATCCTCGAGACCTCTTCAAGTGATCTGCTCGACACTTCTGACTTCTCTGACCCTTATCCGACGAATTGCTGCTCTTTCCCAAGTTCTTGATTCCCTTTCGAACGCCGTGCTCGTCTATCTCCAAGCGCCAATCGCTGTGGAACGGTCTGCTCACTTTTCCAACTTCTCTAATCCCTGTCGATCAGTTTCCTCTTTCTCAAATTCTGTAGTCCCTCGCGAACAGTTTGCTCCTCTTTCTCAAATTTTCGAGTATGCCGGCCTAGACCAGTGATGGAGCACCACAACATCCACGACCGACCACCAAGACCACCACGGCGACCACTGCGACCAACACGACAACGACGGCAATGGCCACCAAGAGACCGCGAGGAACGACCATCAGGGCAAGCAAAATACTTTCCCCCAAGCACTGGCGCGATTCGGGAGGACGGCCAAGATTCGAGGTTGTGTCAGATGTTCTGGTCCTTTTGGAAACTGCATTCCGTTTCGAGCAGTCTGTTTCTGTTCCTCTGCACAAAATTGTCTATGCCACTTCGAGACATATTCTCCTGTCTCCCAACTACTCCAATCCCCGTTGTAGCGGCTTGCTCCTTGTTTGAAATTCTCTGGACGGTTTGGAAAAGCTTGCTCCTTTGGCTCCAAGGATTCGACGCGCACCTATCCCGGTGTGTAATCCTGGATTTGAATAGATTGCGAGCAGTTCAATAGTGAAGAAACCACAGTACACAAGCTAGAGGTGAACCACCAGTGTTGGTTACACGATATCGTCGAGACAGAACCCGTGCTCCGGAGTATGCTGACATTCGACGACGCTTTGACACTGGTCACTGGACAGCCTGTGCACGAATTCAATGTGGCTAAGCCTACACGGTTGTCAATACAAGCCGGAAGAGCACTACAACTTGTGCTTCGGGGGGAAGGCTACGCCCTCGATATTCTTTGAGGTTGAAGCCTTGGCGCTGGACCTACAAAGCTACAGGTCCTTGTCGGTGACAAGATGGAGCCCACCCTTTCGCAGTTAATCCTTAAAACTTGACCCCAAACACGACAACAGCAAACTCTCAAACTCCGAGACGCCTGCAAAATCGAAAACCTTGGCAAAACACTCGAGAAAACTCGGGCTCCTTCAACCCACAGCAGTCTCCAGATAAGTCTAATCATCCTGAGCCGACAGATCGGAACCCCTTCGGCAAGGCCTCAGAAGTCGATCCAACTCCTGCAGCGTTCCTGAAGAGGCTGCCTGAAAAGGCCACACAGTAGCTTCGGTGTCAGGGCCTTGCTGTCGGTGCTTTTGTAATTGCTCTCATTCGAGCGCTACTTGGTCCCTAATTTCATTTGTTGCATCGGCTTGGATTGGATGCATGTGACTACAGGCGAGCTGACAGTTATCCATGGCGATTCAACGCCAAATGCTTCAGGGGAAGAAATGGAACGTATCTTGTCTAGCCAGTCCGAACCCTACAACCCGCGACCATGCACTGCGAATTTCAAGTAAGCAGCTCAGAAAGATCCTCACCCCGTGACTCTGAAGTCTTTGTTTCCATGCTGAACGCAGGATTCGTACGCCCAGCCTTTACCATGGCAGAACTCAACCCTCTTTGAGGGTCCTTCCATAATTCTAAGTTAATACTGTGTAGTAGGCCTTCTGTCATGTCAGAACCAGGATGCCAAAAGGTTCGATACGGAAGCACCCCGGCCGGCCCAGCAAAGGACAGGCCTGTGCAAACACGCGCCCGTGAGGCTCGCGGCGAGGCTCCCGGCGGGCAGCAGTGACGGCGGCCACTGCCTTTGCCCCGCGATATAGAATGCTTTCTGGCTCAAAGCTTTAGAAGTTTCGGAGTCAGGGAACTCGCACCTTGCAAAGCAAATCAGGCTTTAGGGATCAAAGAACTGGGATCTTGAACATTTATCAAGACCTAGCTCGCCATGGGCTTTGCGAGATGGCTCAAGTTGTCTCTATATATGGTTTGAAGAAAAGTTGCAGGCCTGAATGGTTGGTTGAACGTCTACGTGGGACAGGTTGAAGGGCCGAGTTAAGGTTCAAGGTTTGGTGAGCTGAGGGTTCAAGGTTT
The DNA here is from genome assembly GCA_905231915.1 of Symbiodinium necroappetens. Classification (NCBI taxonomy): domain Eukaryota; class Dinophyceae; order Suessiales; family Symbiodiniaceae; genus Symbiodinium; species Symbiodinium necroappetens. The sequence goes on from CAJNJA010005405.1 coordinate 7,435, forward strand.
CGGGTCTACAAGCGGGCTTCACGAGGGATATAGTGTGCTACCATCTACGGCGGGATGTCTGGCCCAGGCATATTGCTGAGCAGGAAACAAGAAACGCTCAATTCAGGCTTTCGATATGGGAGTACAGCGACTTTTGGCTACCGGTCCATCGACATTGAGGCCGGCACGGCAGCCGCCGCGAACTCCCGCACGCCAACCCACGGTGCAGTTGATGGAGCCTGGCGCACGAGAGTGGAATGATTCAGATGAGCCATTTGGCTACTCGAGCTCTCTGCGCGGCAGCTGCGATAACAAGGCCCATGGACAATTGAGCCATGCTGGACAAGTTCCAAGGAGCAGCTGATTCATGGGCTCGCTAAACTCTCTACGGCCCCTGAAACACTTTGTTCCCTTGTCCCGTCTTCTCCCGTTTGCTCTCTTCTCTGAAGTCGTTCGCCCCAACACAACTGTTTGCTCCACACTCCCCGGCCTCTCTCTGTTCCCTTTTGAAGGATTGCCCCATCTTGCCCCCACCCTGTTTGATTTCGTGTCCCGTTCGAACTTTCTCAGGACCTCTGTCACCACTCGCTTTAAACGCTTTTCAACTGCTCTACATTGCTCTCATCTCTTGAAAAGTTTGTCCCGCACTGCCACAATCAGTCACTGTCGATAGGTTGGTTCCCATCTCTCAGATGATTTTGCAAGGGTTTGCTCTCCTCTCTCAACATGCGTAGTCCCCCGAATCCCTTCAACACAGCTGGCTCCCGTTTCTCACGAAGTTTCTTCCTTGTCAAACTCGTATACCCGCATACCCCTCTCAGCTTGTCTGGTGCCGTTCGAGCAGATAGCCCCACCGCTCAACTGTTCAAGTCTCCTTGGAGTGCCTTGTGCAGTTAACGCAATTTCTCCGGTCCCTTCAGGGTTATTCTGCTCCCACGGTTCGATGTTTCAAGCCTACCACGCGCATCATCTCTTACAGAGATTCGTTTGAGATGACTCCAAGTTCAAGGCTGAAGGGATGAGGGTGTATAGATGTCTTGGAGTCATGAAACGTACGAATCTGGACTGAACAGCGCCTGGATATCTACCAACAGCCTGAACCAGCAAAATCCTCATCTTCGAAGCGCGTTCTCATTGCCAACCCCGACATCCCAAAAGTCAACTTCATGAGTCTGTATACCCTCGAGAAACCCAATCCCCAGGCCCCACGACCCGACCCAAACACGACACGTGAGAATCCCAAATCCAAACCAAGCAAGTGTTGTCGAAGATTGTGGTGTTTCCCTACTCTAAGAGCCTGTTCTCGCTGTTGAGGCTTTGAAGGCTCAGACAAACCTTGCGAGCCTTCCGCCTTAAACGCCTTAAGCCCGACCTGCGGCCGCAGCTGAGGCGGTGCCGTGGAGGGCGCGGAGGCAGCCCGAGCGCCCGGGTTGGCGAGTTGGAGCATGATGGGCCTTCAATATAGGAGCTTTGATAGATAAAGGGTATTTTGGGACGATAAGATGACATTATGCATTACCACTTATTCCAGCAGCTGCCAGAAAATTAGAGAACAAAACATGAACGTATAGGGTGCAGTACAGCTTGGTGACTTACTGGTAAGGCGGAGGGGCTTGGGTCTGGGGTAAGTGGGTTTTGGGACGCAGAGGTGCGGCTGCGGGGACTGGGATGCAAGTTTCTTTAGGTGTATATACATACATATATATATATATATGTTTCGTAGATACTTGGCTTGTTGCCTCGTTTCTTGGTTCCGACGGAAGACCATGCATAGGATGCTGTCAGAACTGTGTTTTCGGACAAAGTGATAGTCTATCTCCTGTCCGTGATCGGAAGCAGGGATGGAGGAGGACTTGCGGGCTTGAGTTCTGTGGCTGGATAGAGTGTTCATGGAACTTCATAGTACGAGAGTGAGATGGGTTGGCAGCTTCGGATCTCCTTTCCCTGCGCCCTTCAAACGACAAAGTTCTCGCATCTACAAAACCGGGTTCTGTGTTAAGGCACCTTCCCTGAACCAGACAGGTTCAGAACCAGGCGACCCTAAAAGCTGTATCCCAACAGCCTCGATTACAACCTTCGTGCCACGGCAGCAGGGTGCGAAGGAGTGTGACAACAAGCTCCAACTCTGGAGCTGCTTCGTAGGTATGATCTTGGCTAAATGTTCTCCCGCAGGGATCTTGTAAAGGTCGTGGTATGCAGCTGAGGGCCGAGAGACATGGCACAACCCGCTACCGGATGTCTTCGGTTTGTGGATGTCAGCGACGCGTGGCGAAACCACTTGGCTGCGGCAGGTGCTGCATCTGTGAATGTTTTCGGTCAGCAGGACCACGAAACCGCCACATAGACTCAAACCAGCAAGCTCAGTCCAAGGTCATGTGCCAAAAACCTGAAAACAGACCGCGAGGCCGAGGAGCAACTTCCCTCTGAGGCTGGGTACTGTGAGTAGCTCTCGGCAGCCGGGCCTATGCAAACAAAGGCAGGCGACAAGCTTTTGCGGTGAAGAGCAGCAGTCGCCGTTCGCAGATGGCGACTTCGAAACTCTTGTAGGGTGGGACTATCAGCGATGTTTGCGCGGGTGTGTGTTGTAATGTTTTGGCTGAGGAGGTCTCGTAGCTACTTTGCCAAACCATACTCAAACCAGCCTTGGTCCTTCAGGCTGGAAATTAAGCATCTCGAGTTTAACAGTTTCATGATCAGAGCTCAGTGCTGAGTGTTTTCGGCATCTAGTGGTTTAACGAATCTGCTTCAACCCTGTACATCACGGAGCCTGCGGTTGTCTTGCACGCCTGCCGCGTGAGATGTAGATCCCGAGCTCAAGACCCAAATCTCTGCATCAGACAGACGACAAGCTTTACCCCAAACGCGAACCCAGGATTGACCTGCGCGGAATTACTTCCAGATCAATCGAAGATACTCGCAGAGTAATCCCTATAGCGCCCACATAACCCGTAAGGGGGACTCAAGCTAGGATCTATCAGAAATTCAACTGACCAGGTGCCCCTGCGCTGCACACCGTTGCTGGCTTCGTCTCACAGGGCTGGGCACCTACAACAAATAGGCAAGGTCCATCATCCCAAATAGCAAACATAGTACAAATCATAACGGCAGCAATATTAGAAATACAAAGGTAATCCTAGCAGTCCTAGTAAAACACAAAATCAAAACTAGTAGCGATGATTTGCGGTTGCCACTGGGTTGCCCAGGTTAGCTACAGACCTTCGGACTTGACTTTAACGAGCACATTCTCCGTCATGTCTTACCTTGCTGGCGGCACAAAGCAAAGTCTTCACAACATCTCAACGACATCCGACTCCCGCCGAGCATCACCAAAAGAACGAAACCGAGCCCAACCCACGAGTTATAGACACAGGCAGTTCAGACCATCCAGCGCCTCCTGTTCCTTGGAGTTTTAACCAAATTCACAAGAACTGTAAGATGCGAAGCTGACCCGATGTCATGTCTCAGCTCTTTTGCGCTTGAGAACTACAGGACGAGCATCTCTCGGAAGTCTGAGCTGTATATGTAGTCCACACGCGAGCAAATGCATGAACGCCTCAGTTGCAAGCCTGGATCATGACTGCGACATATCTCTATAGGCTATAGGTCTAAAACTTCCCGCTACAAAACCCTTCAAGGAAGCTTATGTAAACATGGAACACCAACAAAACCTGCGCATGCTACCTGAATTCGTGAACAACCTACTCGCGTGAACAGCCTTCTCGGTCTAAGCCCCTGAGCCTGTGATCAGCCCAGGCCAGACCCATACAATTTCCACACCTCAAACAGGGAAGCCTTCAACTGCTCCCGAAACCAGGCTCTGAACCCGGAAAAAACAAGAGAAAAGAACTCTCACAGCGCGCTGCCTCCGAACGCTCCTGGGCCTCCTGTAAGGCCTGGAAGGGGGGGGGGGGGGGGGTCCAAATTCTCATCATTACTCTTGCAGCGTTTGTTCTGATGAACGTTTAGCTGAGGTATCTTCTTTCGATTGACAGCTGGAATCGGGGCCCTAATGGGGTGCAGGTTTACAGGTATGCCTTAGCCTTGAAAACAAAGGCATTGTACATTCGACGGGGTTTTGTCTGAGACATTGGGAATGCGATCCTAAAGAAAGAGGCAGTTTCGGGTGTGTAAGACAGTAGAGTGCCTCGTTTTGGGGAACGTCTACCAGCATCTGGCATGATCCGATGACAGTATATGTCATTTGCAAACGGTTTGCCTTCACGTGAGAAAGCTGGAGCTTCCTCCGTAAAGAGTCTTCGAAGCAGCAATGGGATGTCGGTCTAATGGCCGCGGTCTTGAAATTGGCAGTGCGCGCAGAGTTGCGCAAGTGCTGGCCACTTGGCTGGCAACTGATCAACCCTCCATCGAGCTCGAAAACCTCGCATTCGTGGTCTTCTTGCCGGTAGTGATCTTTGCCTGAAGAAGGCCAGGGTCATGGAGCCTTCTCTGAAACATCCTGCAGCCTCGTGAGACACAAACTCTCACCCGCAAAAAGTACAATTCAGGCTTCGTGACCCTGAAACCTGCAGACCCTGAAACTGTAGACTCGCTTCTCTGGCCGATAAGGGGTCAACAATGAGAGATTAAAGAAGGATACAGATGCTCATTCCTTCTCTTCCCTCCTCCTCCTTGTGCTGCTGCTGCTGCCACTACGATGTCGAATGCCACTACGATGTCGGCGAAAGACGACCTCTATGACTCTGTACCCGCTTTGTTATCAACCACAACAGTACCACGAACAGTAGAAACAAACATCAGCAATGTCATATGCAAATTCCAAGCACCTCGGCAGTGGTGGAGATTTTGAAAACAACCATGAATCATGGTCATCATTTGATGATGTGATGATGGTGATGTCGATGATAGGAATGATTCAATGCTGGTGGTTATGATTTATAATATGTTACGATGACGATATCGATGATGATGATGATGCTGCTGATGATGTTGATGATGATGATGATGATGATGATGAGGGGGATGCTGAGGGCGATGTTGATAGCGATAATGAGGGGAATGAGGATGACTCCGATGATGTTTTCACGTTGGAGCCGGTTCTTAGACATGCGCGACAGGCTTCATTTCGTGCAACCCGACCACCAAGTTTCCTATCGTCTGCACCTTCAGTCCCTCAGCCCTGCATCGCATCTGCAGAAATCAGCGACTCACCCAAGCGATCGGCAGAAAGGCCGTTGGCAGGCGAAGCAAACAGTTGGAAGAAAATCCTGCAGGCCAGCTTGGATAATATGCAGCCGGACGTGCTTCCGTTTTGCCTGCTGACGTCAAGACTTGCCTTTGTGGTTGGGCGCCGTTATCGTAAGGGACCCGGTCCGAAATGCTACAAAAAACAACTCTCGAGCTTGGACTGCTCGTGAAATTCTTCGTAATCTTGCAGCTGCCGGGATTTCAGGGCTTCCACTGTGAGCATAATGACAAAGGTCAGCGTTGACTCTCTAAGAAGTGTCAAAACTACATGAATTCCTGAGAGACTTTCCTGAAGTACAATCGGTACTGTAGATCAGGGTTCGTGCGATTGATCACTCCTGCCGGATCATTACAAAAGCCTGGACATGCGATATCCCCACAAACCTCTGTGGGTCCACAGCAGCTAGGTTCCTGCTAAACTCGTGCTGGAGGCATGCCAAGACAATGATTTAGAGTTGCCGAAGACACCGTGATGAGACCTCTAGCCGGTGTCACAGGATGTAATACACACGTCCCTTCTACGATCAAGACGAAAGCCTCAAACCTTGATCTTTCATAGTCGTATTGCGGAGTGGTCTAACTTCCCCGAAGAACGTTTGCTGACACAGTGCAAAGAATCCCCGAAGTTGTCCAGGGCTCCAGGCACTACAGTTCGCCCTCCATGGTTCTAAGTTCTAAGCATTGGACAGTTTAGCTTCGAGACGGCATGTTTGGATTAATGCAGCTCCGGTAGGACCGCGAGGGTCATCCGAACCCCCGGATCCCACCTGACCTGACACAGTTTTCCTGAAGCCTCTAACTCCGGCACCTGCCGCCTGCAGCTGGCGAGGGAGCAAACTGCACCGACGTCGCCGAAGGCAGCCATGACAAAGGCGCCCCAAACCGAAGCGACAGGAATTTCACGGGGATAGTTTGCTGAGTAAAGCTCAGCCGCGCACAAGTCAATGTAGAGTTCAACTTATCAGCACGGCTTAAGGCTCCAAGGCTCCCCAGTTTTGTTGCAACTAATACAGCTGAGGTGGTGGCAGTGCTAATAGTGGTGTTGTTCGGCGGTGGCGCGGCTCTATGTCTGACTTGGGCCTTGTATGAAGGTCCAGTTTAAGTATGTCGCACAAACTAGTTGATTGTTGGCCTCACACCGGGCGTCTGAGAGATTCAGACTCCAGTCGGGGGTTCTGGCTCTGGAAGTCCGGACATGATCTTATGGCCTTTGGGGATATTAGACTTGGAGCTGTGAGGCTACCCGGATTTCGAGGGGAAAGGAAAGCAGCCTGGGCAGACGAAGCTGCAATGGGCGCGCGAGTAACTCTCAGCTTTGGGATCGTTCTTTGCTGGGTCTTCCCCAATGCCACAGTTTTGGGCCACAACCCCAAATCCAGGAGACTCGACTGTCTCATCTCATCATATCCTCATACCCAACACTTCATCCCTGAACTGCTCTGCTGTTAGTGTCATGGCATGGTGATGAAAGCCTGGGCCTGCTGCTATTTGTTAACAGTGTACGTGGATCAGCCGATCAACCCTCCCCGAAACCCCTAAACCCTAAACCCCTATAAACCCTAAACCAGGAAACCCTAAACCCCTAAAGCCCTAAACCCCAAACCCGACCAGCGCATCAGTCGATCGGCTGGATCGGCTGATGCGCAGTTTGGAAACCCACTTTGCGAGCACAATTTATTCTAAGGCCTCAGGCGGTCTCTTGCGTGGTTTTGAGGTATTGTGCCACTCCGATTGAGAATGTAGGGTCATCGAGCTTGGACGATGCCAAGGGTTCGAAAACAGGGTCATGTGCTCGAGTATTGCAACTCTTCTGTAACGGCTAGGAAATGGCCACGATGCAGTTCAACTGTGGCTCTTCAACAACCTGTGTCATCTGCCAAAGCCTCGAACACAAACGACAAAGCCCCAATCTGAATCCGACACAAGGGCTTCAGGCTTGGTGGCTCAGGAATTGCATTGTGGTCTTTGCGGCTTCCGGGCTTCGGGTTTTGCCGGATCTGGGACTTCACTTTGCTTGCGCTGAGACTTAGGGGTTGCTTCTCGGGAGCACATGTTCTACGCCGCAAGGGGCTGGAGCACGGGAGCTTAGGAGTTGTATGAAGCTTACAACTTCAAGCTTAGCTGTTCTGCTGGGTCTGTGATGGTTGGCTCTGCAGCTGCAACAGTCATAAATCCATTGCCATCGCACCCAAGCAAGCTCCATGGAGATACGTGGACTTTTGCCGCATGAGGCAGACTGAGGTGTCAGGGAAAGAAGCAAGATTGCAGACCTCAAGCCCTGTCGAAGCTAATAACTCCCAAGTGCTCGGTATCCTGATCCTTTGTTTGTGCGACTAAGACTAACAAAACAATGTTGCGACTGGAGGTGCCGGACAAATGTCAAAGCAGAATCCGTCACTTTATGTGCCCAGAAGCTGAAAACTAGCCAGTCTTCCCTCAAAGAAGAAACAGCGCCTCGCGATGAGGTCTTGTGGGTCTGAGGTCCAGGAGCCGTACTCTCAACCCCTCTATGACCTGGCCTTTTTGTCCAAGCAGCAAGCAGAAACAAAAAAAAAAACGGAAATGTAACAAAACAATGGGGGAGGACCCGGGCCAGGGCCAGGGACCGTCTTTGTCCCAGCTCCGGCCGGCCCGGCCCGGCTGATGGCTGCTCAGAAGGAGCGAAGGTATACGTACTTATGCCGAAACGTAACTGTCAACTACAGATGCACAGGTGGGCATGTGTGCGTATACATATGTTGTGCTTATTATGGTTCCATGTTTTGGGCACATGTTCGTTCAGCTATGTAGGGTATATACCGAAAGAGCGACAGATCACTACTTCTGCAGATGGATCGCATAATGTCTGACAAGCTTCCAGTTAGCAAAAACCTCACGGCGTCAAGTAGCCACGATATGCAATGCATGCAGAATGGCGAAAGAGAAGCTCTTCGAAACTTCTGCATGCACTGGCGAAGCGCCAGTGTTCGGAGCCCCAGGGCTTCCTCAAACCGGAAGTAAAACCGAATTACGTGGACCGCATTTTATCCTTTCCTGTTATAAGCCGGCAAAACATGGGCAGCAACTTTGTCGCAGCTTTAAGCGCAGACACGATAGTCCAGGATTGATAGCAGCACGAAGCTTCGGCAATCCACATGCTAGTAAGGGGTGGTGGCTGTGCGGCCATCAGCTGCGATGACGAATTCTTGAATTGTGCCGGTAGGAACCGCAGTAGAGCGGATGCCTTGGCATTTATGGGGCTCATGCATGCAGGCAGAGGCAGGCAGACGGACAGACAGGTAGACAGAATGGCGCCACCTGCCTGTTTGCTTGCCTGCTTGAGGCTCAGACACATACCAAGTATTGAGTTACTTATCTGTTCTTGCTTCATGAGTTAGGTAGTTACTTGCCCGGTAAAAGAAGTAGTTGATGTAGTGACTCATTTCGGACAGAGACACGCAACCACAATCATCGACGAGAGCGTGTAGAAGAGAACAACACCAACTTAACAACCAAGGGTCTACCAGGGTACTCCCAAACCCTTGGTTCCGGTGGACCCTCACAAAGCTTTGTGAAATTCCGCAGCCCTGGACTTGACGACGTCAGCTCAACCCGGGGAGCGAGAGTGAAAAACAACACATGAACATGACCAGTACCTCCGTTCACCAGCTTGCTTTTGAATCGCATTTTGACTTTGTCTCGCCTTTAAACGGCAATGCTCTGTTCACCCTGGCACGTCACTCTGTAGCACTGCCTTCGAAATTACGCAATTCCCTTTGTATGGTGCTGCGCAATGCACAAGCTTCTCAACACCCTGATGCCTTCTCAATCTCCCGAAAGCTTAGTTCTACAATTCAAGAACGCATCAGAGCAGAAACATTTGACCTGCCCCGGGGATGGGTGCAAGCTTTTCCTCCCGATGCCTACTTGACTAAAAGGCCCTACCATCCCCGAAGCCGTAGCTGGCACGCGCGAGATGCCTACACGGCATCAGCAACAGCAGGTGGTTTCGGTAGGCGTCGTGCAGTGGCGGCCTGCAAAAAATTGGAGTAACGTAGATCCCAGGGTTGAGGGGGTGAAGGGTAACAAAAGCTACACATTGAGTTTCCGCCGAATATTTCGGTGTGGCTAGGCGGCTGAGCGGATACCTGGCACATCGGCCTTTGGCAGTGTATGACATGAAAACCGAATGGATCATCAACCCCAATGCCTCTAGGTATGTCTACATCAGCCCTCGAGCGGGACTGGTGACTCAAAGTCTTACTGAGTTCGAGATTCATTCGGGTTTAAAGTTCGGGGTTGAAGGCACTAGAATCTCGACTGCAGCAAAGGTTGACCGCTACACGCAGAAACCCACAGGACGAACAAGCAGCACTGGGCTTGAAATTAAGACCGCGGCTGTCTGCACTGGTCTACAGACGTCAAGGACTGATGTCGAGCTCACATGATAATCGAAATCCCATTTGGATGAGCTTTCGCAGGGAGTCGGAGCACGAAGGGTAGGAAGCAGAAGCATGAAGCCTTTAAGGCAAAACCCAGGACTGTATATACAAGCACACAAAACATACACGCACAACCAAACAATATCAATATATATATATATGGTACCCCCCGGTACCTACGTCTGCTCTTGCACCTCAGGAGCATGAACACCAAAACATGGTGCCGGAGGGACAGGGTCAATGGAAATTGTTGGTTTTACCAATATTTT
>CAJNJA010005406.1:0-17740 GCA_905231915.1 Symbiodinium necroappetens
TTGACGAAGTCCAGTGAAGTTCAGCACTTGAGAATACCGGGGAGGCCGTCGTTCAAGGTTCTTTGGTGCCGAGGTGTTTCAAGATGTTGAGGAGTGTGTCGGGCTTTGGGTGAAACTCTCGTCATTTCAGGTTTCAGTATGTGAGCTCTTTCATCCCACCGGCACCTTCGAACTATACAGGGAGCGACAGAGTCTCGGACTTGAGCTGAGCGACACACTTGTTTTGTAGGGTTCAGCAGCACAAAATAGAAGAGCTGTGAAATTCAAAATCTGAGCGTGTCGGCCGGCTGCACGTGGCCCAGACTTTTCCCAAAGCTTGCCGCAGTTGAGCAGATGCTGGCAGAGCTCCCGGGCTTTCGCCGAAGAAATCTGCCATTGGCCGGTTGTCAACTTGCCCCAGCCTTGGACTAGGGCCACTAGGCCCTTAGGACACCTTGGCCTTGTGGCCAAAGTCCTTGCACTCTACCTGGCCACAAACACTCGCGAGTCGAGCTGACATCTCCGTGCGGGTCCAAGCTCGGGTATCAACGGCTGAGCCAGGAGCCCTGCACTATTCCACAAGTGAAACGATTCTTCGGATCCCCAATGGAGAGCCATGAAAAGATTTCTGAAGGACGTGAAGATCGTAGTAAGATCGCTATGATGCTGACAGCCGACATGCATGACATGGAGCTGGGCCGTGGCCACGGCGTTGACACTCCTTTTTTTCAGCTTGGGGTGCCTTGCGCCTTGATGCGCCTTGCGTGTCCCTGCGTGGATTTCCGGACATCGGGAGGAGGGGCGTTGCAGCAAGGACCTGAATCGCCTTGGAGAGTCTCCGCTTCATGCAGGGCCCACGGCCTCAACAGTTGATTCTTTAGGTAGCGAAGCGTCTCCCGCTGAATTCCCCCTGTTTTGCCAAAGTCCTGGCTGCGGCTTCGTGCCGCTTTTTCTCACATTCGGGCTTACTTGATCCCTTGCAGGTCAAGGCCGTCAAGGCATGCAGCAGACTGCCGACAGTCTGGCACGGTTGCGGTCTCCTCCCGAACACACCAAACACACCACCTCAGACCTGTCCTGCGAAGGAATGCCCCTCGCGTGCTCTCCTCGCGGCTCCTAAGGTCGGTTAGCCGAGGCCCCTCGTTTCGTGGCAGGAGATTGAACGCGTGGGGCTGAAATGGCCCCGTGCATTCTCTTAGCACGCCGGCCTGGTTTGCTCATCAACCCACCCACGCGTTCCTTCTTTGAAGCACCGTTTTGGCAGCAAGCCACCCATCCCCGCCTTCCCATTCAATCAAGGATTGCAAGATCGTGGTCTCGAAAGTCTCGGGTGTGGCATTTTGCACAACAGGTGGTGAGGTCGTGCAGGCGGTCCTGTCGAAATGCCGGCGCTTTCGCCTGCGCAGCAAGAGCATCGCGCAAACGCGGTGTGCAGCACTCGCCATCTCTATGCCGGCTGCCCTCGGGCACGAATGTGCTCTTGTCACCATGCGCCCTAAAGCTACGTGCACGAGATTCACGCAAGCCTCCTTCAGGTCATCGAGTGCATATGCGGACGAATCTGACACTGGCACAGACGTGAACCGATAACTTTTCGTTTGTGGCGTTTTGTAACTTATGGGCGACAACGCAGACTAGTTCGGAGCAAGACAATGGCTGGCTGGGTTCGGCAGCGTCGGCGCCATGCAGCTGACATCTGCAAACAAGTCCAAACTCCCAGACTGCCGCAGAACTCGCCAGCGACACAGCTGCGGCCGCTGTCTGCATCCATTTTGAAGGCCCCTCGGCTGGCAAGTTGCATGTGGAGGTTTTGTCAGTCTCCCTCTTGGGGCTTGCCATCTTGGGGATGCAGGTCGGCGGGTTTCCACATCCGAAGCCCTGTAATTCCTGGAGATGGAGCTGGGTCCTGCGACTACCAGCTCGCGTTTGCCGACCGGATCGCTGTGATGCCAACAGTTTCAGGAATCCCGAGCCCAAAACCCGTGGCCCGAGATCGAAAAATCCTTACCCCTATAGTCCGAAAAACTGTGCCGCTCAAACCCTAGCCGATGTGGCAATGCCAAGGCAGCCTGCCAGAAAGCCCAAGAAGCCACTGCCTTCGGTTTCTCCGATATGACGCCCGTGAGGCGCTGCGCATCCGAGACCTATCGCCCGGGAGCGGCCCAGATAGACTGCAAGCCACGAATGCGAGCGAAGAGGCAAAAGCTAGACTTGAGGCCTTACGTTTCAGGCACATGTCGGAAGAGCCCCCATGCTGGAAAGCCCTTGCAGTGGTCCCTGACAGGGAGAGACAGGAGATAGGAAGCTGCGTCTGTTGGCAGTCTCGTGACGACTCTCCCTCATTCAGCAGGCAGAGCAGGGATTCTGCGAGTTGCCACCGTTGCCGTAGCGAACCTTGCCACACAGCGGCTAACAGCTTTGATCAGCATCTTTGTGTCTCCTGGCAGACCGGGAGATGTTCTCAGGTCACGGGAGAGAAGGCCAGTTTAGATGGGCATCTGCGCATCTGCACCCTTCTTAGAAGCTCGCTTAGCTGCTGGAGCTTACAGAGCTTGCCTGCTGCCAGCTAGGCTCCGGGGACAGTCTTCAGGGCTCCAGGGGTCTATAGCATCTCTCGGTCGATTGCAGCATTTGGGCCCCTGTGTCTAGGCACCAGATTTCGGGGGCTGGAGTGAGTGATCGGAGCTGAGCTGTTCAAGATCGATGACGGGTCATGCCTGGCCGCAGAACACAAAACTCGTAGAGGTTGTCATGTTTGTCTCTGAAGCCCAACCCTCGCATTCGACATAGTGCACCAATCCAGACAAGCATGATCAAAATGTACCTCGATCGCAGGCCGAGAGCCGTGCCGAGTCGATCTGCTTCCCTTGCACTGCCCGTCTTCCTTGCAGCGTTTTCCGGAGCATGTGTCATCCGGTCACACCGGCTGGCGCTGCTTCCAAGGGTACATAGAGTTTGTTTGTCTTTCTCTGGCGCTTTGGACTTGCGTTCGAGCTGTAAGAACTTGACGCAAGCTCCCCTTTGCGCAGGGCAGTCGGTTGCTCTCCTTCTCATCTCCGCACTGCCGAGGCGCCCTCAGAGCCCTTCCCTGGCTTGTCCTGGCGCGGTCTGGCAAGCAACCAGAAGCAACCACAGCGATGCCGCACTTGCAGCCCTTGCATACAGCGGTCTGTTTCTTCAACGCTGGCGCATTGAGTATGTCAAGCTGCGCATGAGTGCTCCACTGGCCAGACGAGGGAGGCTTCCGGGTTTAAAGGCCAAGACCCGAACTAAATCAGTCAAGTGCCAAAGCTATTCATCTTACGGCTCGAAGCAATGCGTTCCGACTTCTTCCAACTCTTGGGATTGATTATGTGATCTGCGAGACATGAAATGCACAACAATTTAAGGAGGTACGTCGAAATAAGAAAATAATTATACATTGTATAGTATCGAGGAATATAAACTTGATATGAATATTGAATAATTGATAAGATAATATGATTGACAATTCGATTCTGAAAGAATAAACACGTTAATAATTGTATTAGATAGCTTGGATTCGGTGGGATGAATTTCATAGATGATACTGGGGGTTGACCTAAATCGTAGCGTCTTGTAGAAGTCGTTGCGTTCGATTACGCATAAATATGATTAGGAGGGAACTGCTTTTACGGCCACTATAAAGAGAAGATTTTATTCGTATTGATATTTGTTGAGAAAAGATTTATATTTCTGCGTTATTATCTGAGTTAAGTAAAGCGTTTCGGGTCTTCGTCTGGATATATATATATAAAGAGGGATACATATAAATGGTCGTAAGATAAAAAAATATTTAGATATATATATATATTAATTTGTCGATAATGAATAGATATTTCTATTTGAGTCGAATATCTTTATGACTAATGAGTAGGCGATTATATATAATTGTTATTTATTGGATATATTTAATATTGAAGATTTTTCTTGAAAAAAGATTGTGATTTTATTTCTGAAAGATAGCTATTATATAGATTTTAATTAACATTCTCGTAAATTATGATCTACGAATAATATATAATTTATAAGAGCGTAGACTTGATTCTATTGATTTCAGATTTGATTCGAATAGGTCTATAATATAATTTGTATTTGGAGATTATCTAGATAAATATATCTTGAGTAATAATGTTTGATCTCGATTTCTTGTATATTGTCGCGATATAAGCCTATTATTCCGTTTTTTTCTAAAATATAGGAATATATATGAATAGAATCTAATCTTAGATAAAGATTATTATATTTAGGAAGATTTTTCGGATTTTGATATTATGCTATATTCGATTTGTATAGACTCTGATTTTTTTGACTATACGACGTATATTAAGAGGGCGAGATATCCAATATTTGCTTCAAATTCCTTTCAAGTTTTCTATGTAGACAACATAATACTTTGCTCAGTTAGTGCAAGGACCCTTAACGAATTCATCAAACATATTGAATTTTAGAATAAAATAATATAGGTTCCAATTAAATAGATCTAAATATTGCGATCTCAAGATCTCGTCAATATTTATTTTTCAGACGACGTCTTATTACCGAACGCACAAAAAATTTCTTATTATTAATAATATTTTCTAAAGTCTCCATATCAGATATGAGATTATGCAATATATTCAAGATATTCAATCAATTTGGATAGCTCTGCTATCCGTAAATGGCAATTCTTAATCTATGATGTAGTTATTCGTAGTGGTTTATTCTATGATTTTGGTCTCATTCATTTAGCGAAGTCGTTGACTTCCAAGTTCAATGCTTTCCGTCATCGAGGAATACAAAAGATATTATATTTAGATGATTCTTTTGTAAACCGCGCAAATACTAATGCACGATTGTTGGAAGTAGCGACACAAGCTGCAGGAAAGTCGGTTGTCAATTTGACCAAATGCTGAGCGCTAGAAGAGTCAAATTAACAGGTCACTTTTAAGATTCTTTGATACTGACCCCTTAAGGCAAATTAGTTATCAAGCAGGCAGTGTTTAATCATACGAGATTGGACATAGAAGAGTCGGACGTCCACATCAGCAATGATTATATAATATTAATTCCGCTCATGTCAGCAATGATTATATAATATTAATTCAATTATATTCAGTACTCTATCCAACCTCCAATATGTAGCCAGCAGTCAATAAAATGACATGATATTATGTGATGCAAGCTTCAGGACATTTTAATCAATGTTCCGTCAGCTCTCCAACGCGCCGAAGCGCGTCATTTATCTGCTATATTGGGCAAGATGCGCAAGGTTGCTAAAAAAGATTCGTCTGTGATTATGATGATCATTATATATATATATATAGATATTTTTATCGATTTAAGATATTTGTTCTATAAAATATTGTGCGTTTGCTTTGGTTTCGGATTTGATTGCCGGTACGAATTCACGAAAATCCCGCAATTTTGTGAGCGTTGGTATATTTGCGGCTGTCTGCCTTTAAATTGAAGGCGAATCTTTAATACGATAAATCCTGAGATTTGGGCTTTCGTATCACGCATAATTCCTAGGAAATTCAGTATTGCGAGTTATGGCATGTTCGGTAGATTTTATTCTATATTCTAGTCTTCACTTCAATATGCCGTTCAATAAAATATTGGATATCATCGACGTTCACTATTATAATGAATGCTTGAATAATTTGATCATATTACGGAGGCTAGGCATCATGCACTCTAATATGATAGTCAAGTGCTTTGAGGACTTGTCGTGCCTGTCGCATAATCGTATGAATCGAATAGACATCGTAGCTACAGGCCGGAACGTAGAAATATAAGTTGCCGTTGAGGGCGTGTATGCCGTGCTGGGTGTCGAGGAGTGGCGAGCGAAGGTGGGGAGTGTCGCGGAGTGGCGGAGGGGGGGCGGGCGTGTGCGTCGTGGGCGTGGAGCGGCGAGCGAGAGCCGGTCGGAGGGGAGATCGTAGAATGGAGGGAGAGTATATGTGTGTTGAGGGGAGCACCGTCAGAAATTAGAGATATAAATCTAAAGATTAGGGGGAGCGCTATGGAGATATGAACATAAAATATATTGATTGAAAAATATGGAATAGGATTTATTTATCATAGAATGATGGGTGGGGAAATGCGCTATCTCTTCCCTCTAATATTAAAGGACCTCCCTCCTTCTTGGGCTTTTATATTGGGAGGGATTTGGTATTTAAGCATACACTCGTTCCGGTAATCTTGAGTCCTTCCATCTTAAATCTTATATCTTAAATCTTAAGTCCTTAAACCCTTAACCCCTAAATTCCAAAGTCGTAAGCCTTAAACCATATGTAAAGCCTATCATTTTTAATGAATATTCAATTATGGATCGAAAATACAAATCTCGGAACAATATTAGGGAGGAGTTTAGTATTAGTGGGAAGAGATTCATAGCATATATCTAGATATAGTTACCGATAGAACCGACGGAAACTTTTTTAAAATTTTTGAATTATTAGGATATGAGCGACGTTTTTTATTCGCATACATGTATGATACGATACAGCCTCATCTGAAATCGAATGTACCGCAGCGTTTCGGCCAATTACTGTAGCTCTAACGGTTTGTATAGGGCGATATGGAGGGTAGAAGAGAAAGCCAGATTCAGCGGGGTCTAGGCAGGATCAGCTTACCGCCTCTTGGCTCTTCATTTTGGACCCGGATGTTAAAAATTTTTGAGTCATAGACATGCGAATATGATTTTATGATGATTAGATGTTCATTAGATCAATCTATAATGAATAATTTGAAATATCTATAACAATATCGCACATGTAATCATTGCACATAGCAGATTTTTTCTATAATATTAATATCTTGAAAATTTCAAGCTACATATATAGAATCTATTTTCCAGATAAAAGAGACTCCTATATATTAAGGTCAAAATCTATGCTTCTTGGAATTGATCATATAATCTAGGAGATGGGAAAATAAGCAAAGAATCATGGAGGGATAATGAAATGAATAAGCAAATAGAAATATATAATTGAATTTATATTGAATAATGAAACAAAGTATTTTGAAAAGAAAATATCATTATAAAAGTATAAAGATAATAATTTTAATAGAATCAAAAAATTTAGATTTTATTTGATAAAAGTGGGAGATAATGAAGATTACCTATTTCTTTGATCATTTATTTTGATATTATCTCGCAAATAAACAAATGAAATTAATATGAAAAGTTAATGAATATTTATACTAATGAAAATTATATCATATATATATATAACCGATAAATCAAATTATTCCGAAATCGATTATTTCTACAAAATAGAAATTGAATTTTCTTAAATAAAAGTTCTATAAGAATTTGAATCATCTTAATAAAGATATATTATTTCAAATTTTATAATATCAGAATTTGATATATAGAACGATATTTTAATCTTTGAAATAGATATAATATTAAGAAAAATTTTCATATATAATTCTGAAATATCAATTTTCAATATATTTAAGAACTTATATATTCTTATCATGAAAATTAAGAAAATATATAGATAATAGGTAACGAAATAAAATTGAATTATATATTTGAAAATTCGTACGGTTTTAATTAATATTATTCTCGTTTTGATATATGAAAATTTAATTTATTTCAGTAATCAAAATTGTTGATCATCTCGCTCATGAACCCTGCTGTCAGCCTCACTGACAGGCTGACCGGGTGGTAAATCACTGAGGTTCGGGTTGTCTTCGTTCATCTCGTGGTTGGGATTCCGGCCTATCCGTATCCGTATATCCCTTCGCCGAAACCTCAAATGAAACTCCGTGGTTTCAAAGGCCCATGGCTCACACGACGCTGCTTTTCCTTGCACAACAGAACAGCCTGCGAAGTTCAGCTACTGTTGTCTCTAGCTTTGCTTTAGACAAGGTGTGCAGCCCTCCATGGTCCTTTAAGCCATGCGCTGCAGCAGTTGCTAGTGGAGAGGTGGTCCTGCTGTACAATTGCTACCCTTCAGGAATTTCCACATTCCTCCTTGGAATCGCCGCTAGGCGAATTCCACCTTTTGGGCACGAACACAATACTGGCAGATCGCTTTCTGCTTGACTGACCCTGCGTTCCTAAGTCCCCGGCAACTCCGACAGACATGGATACACTCGCCTCCCCCAGAAACATACACACCATCCTCAGGACTCAACACCACTACAGGGCTTGTCTGAGTTGCCTGGGTACATGTGACTACTCTACCCGCGTTTGGTCCTCCCCGAGTCCCTGGTGGCTCAACCCTGAATGGTTCAACAGACCCCGTAGGCACAGGTCGAGGAGTGGGCACTCCTGGGTAGGCATTTGCGGTAGTAGACGAGGCAGCGGCAGCTGCCTGTCCAAGGAACTCTCGGGGTTCCTTTGTAGGGGCGAGGTGCATATTGATGCCTCCGTAGACGACGGTGGGACTTGGACTGGGCCCAGGTTCTGCTTCGGCTGCCTCGGAAGGACATTTGTTCCTTCCCTTGCGTGGGACGGGACGACCTTCGTCCCCGGTAGGGCTCTCGCTGACTGCGCTATCAATAGCCGCGGCAACACGATCCTGCAGCTTCTTAGCCCGCCTCTCCTTGACCGACACGGCCCGCACATGAGGTGTGGATTCACGCCTTCTGCGACAAGGGGCTCCAGAAGCTTCCCACACAAACAACGTCGAAAGCACCACTAAAAGCGTCAACACTGCCAGCTCCCATGACCACTCAATCGGCATGCCTTGGTCCGCATCTTCACCTCCTTCACCTTCTCCCTTGCACACGCAAACCTGCAGCAACCACAGTACTGAAGATAGGCATGACGAGGGTGCACTCGCGACAGATCGGACTGTAGGCTCCTGATTTTGATCCTCAGCAGCTCTGGGCATGGGGCCCTCTCCAAGCTGCAGTAGGTCGCACAAAAACCGCATGCGAGCAGCCGGCAACGGCTTTGTCAACAAATCTGCACGTTGGTACTCTCCTCTGCAGTGCTTGACCTCCCAGCCTGACTGGATCAGTTGGCGTATTTTGTACGCTCTGACCTTTAGGTGTCGCGTTCTTCGACTGCTTGAGCCTCCGATAAAGGCGATCGAGGCCGTGTTGTCTAGCAGCAGCTGCACCGTGCTGCACTGCACACGCAAATCCTGTAGCACAGTCAGCAGCGACTCTGCGTACATGCATCCCTCCACCGCTTGGATCAATTCCGCCTCCGAGGAACTTAAAGCTATGAGGGCTTGACGGGATGCCCGCCAAACGGCAGGAACGCCGAACAGCTCGACCACATGTCCCCCGTAGGAATGCTGGCCCTGAGGAGAGAAGCTAGCATCTGTAAACACCCTAACCGGTGCTGCTGTTTCATCTGGACGCAGGTGCAACTTGAAACTCTTCGTCTGGTGCAGGTAGCACAGCAACCTTCGCCCTATCGCCAAAGTTCCTTGTGGGTCCTTCGAAACCCGTGAACAGAGGATTGCCGTACTGAAGGAGATATCGAATCTCGTCCTTTGGGACAGCCAAAGGCATTCCCCTGCTACCTTCTGCGCGGCCTTGATGGTCGCTTCGTCAGCCTTGGGTGCTGATTCCGGCTCACTCATGAGGATCTCCTTGGGACACACGACCTTTGACCTGTCGCTACTGGTCAACGCGTAGGCTCTGACAAGCTCGTCGATGTAGGACTCCTGATCCAGACTGAAGTGCCCGTCTTTATGCCTTTCAAGCTGCATCCCAAGGAACCGCACTGGTTCCCCTGTTTTTGCCTCACTGAGGCCGTCAGTCTCCCACCCAGCACCTTCCAACAGCCACTGGTGCAACCCGCGCGCAGTAGGACCATCGCTGAGGATGAGGAAATCGTCCACGTAGGTCACCAGAAACCCTTTTAGGTCTTCCCCCTTCATGATCCGCCAGAGTGACGGATCTGAGGTACCCTGCTCAAGATGGCAACCCAAAAACGACGCGGTAAGGAGCTTCGTGTCCCGGTGGTCACTCCACCAAGCTGGTGCTTCTTTGAAGCCGTACAACACCTTGCCCAACGAGTAGTACTCGTCAGACGACGCCAGGCCTAGCTCCACAAGCCATCGTGGTGGACGCAGCAAGTAGCGCTGAGCAGCATGCTGAGGTATGGGGGTTTGCGTGAACGCTGACTTGATGTCGGTGGTGAACCCGGACCACCCATGACGGCATGCTTGCACCAACGACGCGCGCACCAACTCGGCTGGGGCTCCAGCTGCGTACAGGGAATCAGTATCAACATGGGAAGCTTGGTTCCCACAGCCTACCAGCCTGCACTTCCTTCGGTACAGGCCATCTTGTGGACCTGACGGAGCCTTTGCTGTGAACACACCTTTGAGGGGAATCACGGTGGTTCCCGGTCTGGCGATTAAGCCTTGCGCTTCCTTCCCAAAGTGACTGACTAGGACCCCAGGCTCCTTCAACGACCTGAGTTCCTTCTCTATTGCTCCCTTCCACTTGTGCAAATGGGCCCTCACCTCCTCCTGCGCTGCTGTATGCATCACACTCAAGGGTTCCGAAAGGCCCTCAAGGATTGCCTCAAGGCCCTTGGTTGTAGTGGCCTCTGTCTTGCACAGCATTGCCTCCTCCTGAGGTGGCACCTCTCTAAGAGGTCGAGCAGGATGCGCTTGGATGAAGGTGGGATTAGGCAAGGGGACAGGAAGACGGGATGGGCGATCCCCACTTGTCTTCCCCGCCTCATCGGAACACTGTATGACACGGACCTCGGGAGGTGGAGGTCCAGGCACTTGCAACACTGGCTGTAACGGGTTCCCGTTCCCTTCCTGCTCCTCCTCAATTAGCACCACACGCAGAATCACCATTTCGGTGACATCTCGCACCAAATCGTGCACCGAAAACATGATCATGCGATCAGGGAACGGTGTCTCATCCGGTGGACCGTCGTCGGAATAGTCAAGTACACGCGCTGCCAACACCGGTCCTGCTGGACCATTCACGATCAACTCTGGGTCCCTATTCCAGTTGCGACCCTGAAACACGTGAGCGACCAACAGGTTGTGAGGGATTGAGGCTGACACTGAGTCCATGCTTGGGTCTTCATCTGCACCTCCTAACACCCTCTGCCACCTGGAAATGCGCGCCTCAAACTGTTCCTCATCAAGCTCACACAACTCGGCCCACTCTGGTCCGCTCATTCGTGCGTACCTCACACTCAGGCCTGCACGCCTCGGCGGGGGGTCACGACGAGGTCTGGTCTGCGGTAGTCGCTGGGAATACGGTCCAACCAGCTTGCACACTGTAGGCATGACGGCACCAGGCAACCTAAAACCCAACTCCTTCAATTCACTCTGCCTATTAGAGGGGAGCCTATAACTACCCAAAGGCGTATACCCTGCTATCACCCAGTTGGTGGCTGGGAGGACTGAGTGGCGTTGCTTCGGATCGAAGGTTGTGGTTGCCTGTGTCAGGGGCATTCTGTAGCCTTGGCGCTCGATCCCCTTTTCATCAGCACACACCTGCCCCAGGCCAGTCTCAGTCGCTCTCTCGATCCACATGTAACGAGTAGCAACCTGGGTGACATAGTTGACTGTGCCAGGCTCATTCCTAACATCCCTATGAACCGCAACTTCCGGGGCGACAACCACAGTCAAGGCACTCCACTGTGGATTGCTCTGCCCATGTGGCAGATTCCTTCTCAAGTACTCATTCAAGTAGCGGCACACTTCAGGGTATAAGCGACTTGCTCGCGTCACTCCATACAACCCACCATGTCCATAGGCTCCTAGAACCACAGCAAGTTCCATAGGGCCTCGGTGAGTTCTTCGTGACGCTGCTTCAGTACCTCCGAAGGCCAACTCAAGGAGTCTTCCGCAGTGATCGGGGGTGAACAAGCCGTTTCTTAGAAAGTCTTGTGCCAAGGTCTCAGCAGGAAGAGATATGGCTCGAACTGCTCGTTTTCCCAGTGACACGTCGGCTGGGAACAGGTGGCGGCTTACCTTCGCTTGCTCTCGGCAATTCCTCAGGAACGTCGGCTTCAGCTGCCATTTCATCACCTAACTCTGCCTCCGGATCAACCAGGTTCTCAATGCACCTGACATTTTTAGCGACCAAGTAGGCACCCGACAGAGCTCGTTGCAACACGTGACCACCTTCCATCCGCGGCGTGGGGCATAGATACACTGCATGTTCCCACCTTATGAAGGGGCGCTTTGATCTCCCAGTGGGGTGTTTGCTCTTGAAAATCACCTTCTGCCCGAACCTTGGAAGCCTGTTGTCTACCTAAAGCATTCGGTTGCGGTGTTCCGCACATGCAAACGACATAGCTGCTGGCCATTGTTCCACACCCAATCCTGAGGCTGCTAAGTGCAATCTTGCTCTGGCCTTGACCCAACCTACCAGCCTTTCTGCCAACCCGTTGGATTGCGGGTCATCACCTTGGGTAAAGGAGGGTTGAATGAGCTTCGACTGAAGCCACTCCACAGTCGCCTTCGACATTAACTCCTTGGCTCGATCGGTATGAGCAATCTTCACTGGAAACCCAAGGCGGTTGCACTCTGTGACTACCTCTTGAAGCGCCGCCAAGATTTGAGGGCCCTTGCGCGACTTCACAGGCACAGCAAACCTCAAAACCTTGTTGGCACCGTTGAAGAGCAACTGCGACAAAGCATCATCAAATTGCTCATCTGACATGTCGGCTACACCCAACTCGTCATCCCACAGGTCACCCTCTAACCCCGAAGCCTGTTGACCATCAGGAATTCCTTCTGGCTCTGCCTCAGCCTGGTCTTGCTCGCCTTCATCATCAGGCTCAGGTAACTCTTCTAGGTCAGGCATCTCAACCCAGCTAGCAACCGACTCCCTATCTTCCTCTGAGTCTGAATCTGGGTGGCTAACATGTATGATACCAGCAGTCGGCTCTAAATCGGGATTCAACCAGCTGGCCTCTGACCCTTCATCATCTGCAGGCACCAGTCGATTAGTCCCAATGTTATCAGACTTGGGTCCTGGACGATCAGTGGTAGGCTCCGGCACCTCAACTCCTGGCAGTGCAATGTCTGGCACACGCAAACCTGCCACCAACACATACTTGTAGCCACCTCCTTTTTCATCCTTGCCACGTTCCTTGAACGGGCCGGCGAGGTCGAAAGCTAGGGCGTACATCGATGGACATTTTACACGCCTGTGCTGCATTCCCAGCGCCCCTGCCATCACACATTTAAGGCAATCCTTCCTGAAAGGGACATGATGCGCTGCCAGATGGCGGCGCCATCGTTCCTTGTCCTTTTCTGTAATGGGCTTGGACGTAGGCCTGCTTCGTTCGTGAACCGGTGCAGCAAGTTCCTTCTTCTTCGGTGCCGCTGGGGGCGAGGGTGAAGATTCGCCCTCCTCATCTACCGGACTCAGAACTCCTGCGCCAGGTGGTGGCTCCTCCTCAGGTAAAGGAGAACCTACCGGATCAACCGACGAACGGGCATTCACAGCACTAACATGCGGGGTGACAGCGACATTGAGTTCCTGATCAACAGAGTCCATGCCAAAGAGGGCTGACGTCACTTCACTTCTCAGAGCAGCTGGCCAACCTGGAATGCACGGTGCAGAAGCCACGCTTGTATTAGAACCTCCATTCCTGACACCGCACTCGCTGAACCTCAAATTTGAGCATACAACCATAGGCCTAGTTCTACCTCGAGCCTCAATGACCCCTGGCACCTGGAACTGGCTGCAATTGCTCCATGTCGAAAACGGGTCCACGACAGAGCTCATTCACGGGGAATTGGGGTTTGTGGCATTCACTGCGTGAGTTTGCATAAAGGGGACGCCTTGACCCTTGGCAATTGATGCAATCGTCCACAGCCACATGGGCAGCAGGGAAAACACCGTATCGTCTTCCACCTTCTGTTGCAGGGCTGTAGTATTGCTGGACAAACCCCACGGGTGCTGGGCCGTCCGAAGGTGAACTGGTGCAGCATCATCAACTTTCACACCGTTCCAAGTTCTCATTTGAGCATCAGCAACAATGCCAGACAGCCTACCAATGAAGGCGGCCCACGACAGGGCCTTCCAGACCTTTTGCTCAATAGCACTGCCTTCGACAAGATTGATGGTCACAACCTCCACACCTTGGGCTTGGCAAATCTGTCTCAGAACAGGGTCAACCTTACCTGCTCCCAAGTGGAGAAGCCACGAGTGCGACTGGTGAAGACTTTTCCTAATCCTACGATTATACGGAAGCCCCTTCAACAACTCCCATCCATTGACTCCTTCTAGATCAACGACCAAGCGAGCAAGGGATGCACTCGGGACTTGTTCAAGGAATGACATCATCTTGATCAAAGTCAGGGCACTGGTGTAGCTACCAGACTCCACGAATGCATTCAAGGCACCCTTAAACCCAAGTCCCGTATCGGCCTTCAGGTGCGCCTGAACCCTCTTCAACCTTCCGGCGAGGTCGCCTAAGCGGGCTCCTTCCAACTCCTTGATGAGCGATAGGGCCTGCTCCTTGCTAAACTGAGGACATCCTCCCTTCAGGCTTGTTTTCAGGCGGCCTAGCTTGGGATGAATCAATTGCAGGCCTCCTCTCTAGGACCATCGAAGGGAACAACCAAGCTGGGTTACGAGGCTTCCTAACGGGAGTATGGTCTGAGGTGAATGTCCATCGCCGGTGACGGGAGCCACCAACGACCCTCCTGGGGTCTGATGCCAGGTCTGGCGCTGGTCGCCAGCTAGCGACACCGTGCACGGCACCAACTGCTGAGATCCCGCGGCCGCATCGTCCACAACCACATGTGTTGCGCCTGAGTCCAGTAAAGCCGTGGGTTCACAGGATCCTTCTGGTGCATGGCCACGAACAGAACGGATCTGCGGGCCTCCATCCAACACTCTAGCTTCCAAGTCTTCGAGCTGCGCCTGGATCTTCGCCGCTACGGCCATTGCTTTCGCCCCCGGGTGCTTGGCTGGCTCCTCCTCCTTGTTGCACAGCATCGCCCGTGGTCGGGCCCACAGCCATAGCCTCACGTAGGACCCCGGCGGCATCAGAAAAGACCTTGCGAAGTCCAGGGTCTCCACCCTTTGCTTTGGGGCTTGCCTCACTGCGCATAGCCTTGGCTGAGCTTGCACCATCATCCCTTTTAACCAAAGGAGCTCCAGTCACTACGGTGCAGGCGTCCTTTCTGTGACCTTTGCCTCCGCACAGCATACACCTATCAGCCCTCTCACCCTTTGGAATCTGATTCCAATCATGAAGGAAGCGGCATTCCTTCCCTCGGCGACACCCTTTTCCCTCGGCGAACCACTTACAAACCTTCTTAGGCGACTCGGCTCCGGAAGGGGCTGGCGGCTTTAATGGCTTCTCCTTGCTGGCGGCCTGTGCTACCTCACCTCCACCTCCCGTTGCTGCCCGGGCCTCGATCTGACGCACACCCTTGTTGACCTCCGGCTTGCCTCCTCCTACAACATTGCTTGGTGGGGAATCTGCAACCCTCGAAACACCTTCCAACTCAGCGAGCAAGTGTTCGAAAAACTCATCAACCTTGGTTGCCGACGGCTGAGTGTCCAGGTGAAGAGAGGCCCGAACCAAGTTGACCCTGAACGACAAGCTGGGAAGTGCCTTGAGAACACCTGAGGTAATCCCTTCAAGGGCCTAAATGCTCACTGCAGCATCTGGCTGTGTTCCGCCCAGGTCCGACAAGCGTGTCATCCAACGCTTCCACGTGCGAAGCTTCATGACGGCATCAATCGGCGAGTCCGCCGGACGAGGCTGCTGGACCTGGCGAAGGGCTTCTGCACGCTCGGTGACCCCGCCTGGCTTGTAGATCGTGTAAAGGCGACACATGATGGGCAAAACACCGCTGACACGAGCAGACGACAACTCAGATCTTACCGCTTCTGGGCAGCTTTGCAGAATGAGGTGCTCCATGCGATGGCGAACCCTACTCCACCTTGGTTCCCTGTCGACCTCCGACGCGGGAGGTTTCAACCTCACCCTTGCAACAGGACCTGAAGGCACATACTGCGATGTGTACCACTCTTGCGCCTGTGTGAGGACCTTCTTCCAGCATTCTCCAGACGAATCCGACACATCGCTCATTGAAGGCCTAATGGCATACAACCAATCTGAGAAACCCAAAGCTCCTTCAAGCGTGGGAGGAGGGAGCTTTACCAGCTCAGTCACACCTGGCCTCACCACCTCAGGATTGCTGCCGGTGGCACCTGCAGCGGTGCCTGTTCGCGACGTGGCCAAATCCGCCACCACACTCTGAAGCTGAACTATCCCTGAAAGCATCGCCTCCAACGGGTTACCACTTGCATGAACTGCACCACCTGTGTTGCCTGCGTGACCTGCACTGCCTGTGTGGCCTACGCCACCTGTGTTGCCGGCTTGGCCTGCGCTGCCTGTGTGGCCTGCACTGCCTATGTTGCCTGTGTGACCTGTTGAACCTCCTTGTTCGGCAACCACAGACACGGAAGAGGTGCTAGGGTAACCACAGGGGCCTAAACCTGAGATAGGTGTGCTACCACCACAGGGGCCTAAACCTGAGATAGGTGCGCTACCAGGCTGCAGAGGCGTTTGCTCCATGAGGGGAGCATGGCATTCACTTGCCTTCGACGCTGGGACCTTTGGGGCCACGGGGACGGGACCTAAACCATACCCTATAGGAAGAGGTGGCTGCATTGACCCAGGCGGTCCTGGGACTGTAGGCCCTTGAAGAGACCCAATCTGCACTTGCTGAGAGGAGGACGGAGGTGAATGGCCTTGCATGGGCTGCCATCCTTCAACTACAAAAGGTAACGAAGGTGCCTTGCCCGGAACCTGTTGAACAAGACCCATGATATTCCTTCGTAGCCCACTAAACCACCCGCTTCTTCCCTCGTGAGGACCAAACCCTTCCGAATTCATCTCTGAGGCAGCTACCTAACGAAGCATCTGGTTCTCTTCTGACAGTGAAGCTACCCTACGCTGAAGCTCACTCTGCGCCGCCATGAAGACTTGCATTTGTCTCCGAACCTCAGCCTGAATTGCCTCAGCTTGCCCAGAATCAGAGCTGGAAGAGTGGGGAAGAGGAGGAACCTGTCTCTCCTCCGATGGTCTTCCTTGTTGTGTAGATCGACCTTCATCCGCATACAAAAGAGGAGCCTCGCTAGATATCTCGCGGAGGCGCTGAGCCTGCTGCGGCGAAAACAGCCCGCTCCCAGAAACCCCTTGGGTCTCTGGACCGGAATGTTCTCCTTGCGTACCAGAACCCACAGTATAGAACCCAGTTCCTTGAGTTCCCGCAGATCCAGTATCCTCCCTCGGAAGAAATCCTTGAGCAGCACCACTCTACCTGGCGGCGGCAGCACCCCTTGCACCTTAGCGGCCACATTCGCCATGACTCGCTCCGCGGCTGCCTTGAGTGTTCCGATTCCAGTATCTCCGCTTCCACGTCCTGCGACGCCCACATCTCCAATTCCTTGTGGTTCTGGCCTCTGTGGTGCCGCCAACACCTCCCCATTCATAGACAGGGGGCCTGTCGTCCCAACCGCACCGTAGGTCCCATTGACCATCTGCGGAGCTGCTGCTGCGGCAGCGATTTGGGCGCCCATAATCTGTTGATCATCTCGCTCATGAACCCTGCTGTCAGCCTCACTGACAGGCTGACCGGGTGGTAAATCACTGAGGTTCGTATTGTCTTCGTTCATCTCGTGGATGGGATTCCGGCCTATCCGTATCCGTATATCTCTTCGCCGAAACCTCAAATGAAACTCCGTGGTTTCAAAGGCCCATGGCTCACACGACGCTGCTTTTCCTTGCACAACAGAACAGCCTGCGAAGTTCAGCTACTGTTGTCTCTAG
>CAJNJA010005407.1:0-17739 GCA_905231915.1 Symbiodinium necroappetens
TACTACTACTACTACTACTAGTTATTACTAGCTACTACTGCTACTCCTACTAGTACTAGTACTAGGACCAATATGAGTACGACGACGACTACGACCATTGCTACTTGGGCTGTTCAGGGTCTTGGTTAATCTCTTTAAATGTTCACCGGAGAAGGTGCTTGTAGCCCTATGCCACCATTGCCATGGGCCGTCAGGTAGCGCAGGAGTGCTAGGCTCGGATGGAGGTCGTAAACCTTAAATCTTAGCGCAAGAGCCTACACATGCCGAAGATTTCAAGTTGTTCGGCTTTCGGGCGAGGGATTTTAGCACGCAGTCATGGCTGAATCTGCAAACCCTAAGCCCCAAAAGCCGTGCACCCGGAACCCTGAGTCCTCATTGATGATCAGGCTCACTCTGTTTGTTTTTCTTTTCTTGAATCCTTACAGCTCCGAACCGGGTCCCAGAACGCAAAGCCTTCCAACACCGAAATCACCAAAACCCAAGCCCCTAAACCCTCAAGCCCGAGCCTGAAAAGCCTAGACGCCCTTAACCCTCAACGGCCTTCACAACCGAAAGCCTAGAGCTGCACCTCCAGGCTGGGGAAGTGGAGGTGGAAATTCTGAACATCCTTCAACGTGGGAAGGAGCTTCGACAGGCGGGTGACAAGTAGGTGCAGTAGGTAGCTGAATCAGGGCATGCATCGGTTTTTGCCAGTGTGCACTCGAGTTGGACTCAGCCCGAACCGTAGGGCCCAAAAGTCCAAGTGGGGCTCACGAAACGGAAACTTTACTGCATAATCAATGACGGCACTCAAATCTGCTCCCGTGAACTACCACCAAAGCAGAAGAGGACGTAAGAAAACGAACCGAAGCACCCTCTTGCCCTTGTCGTTGTCGATGACAAAAGAGTCGGCATGCGTTTGTGGCAGATGTTTCAGTGCTCTTAGACGGTCAAAACCTCAATGACAGCTGGCTGGATGCTGTAATCCGACGAGACGTTGTAATCCTCAGGCCGCTTGCCCGTAAAGATCACGCGCTGCTGCTCAAGGCAGTAGCCCGCATATTCATGAAGCTTGCAAGCGCCTTCGCCTCCGGCGCTGGTATATTTTCACATCCAGTGCCATGTCCCGGTTATGAGCACCCACGCAGCAAAACTGCTGTCCGCTCAAGCTTGTCTCAAACACAGGCGACTTCACCAGATGTGCGAAACACCGCTTCTCAAGGCACCCTGACCTCCCACTAAGAGGCTCCACGCCGCGCATCAAGATGCCGACCTCATCTTGCCACTCCCTGAACAGCTGCCGAACGAGGCTCTCCAGCAGCAATTTCAGTACTGTAACAATCATCTCCGCATAATTAATGCCGTATCTGACGCTTGCGATCCGACAAGCTGATGCCTCGACGGCGCTCTAGCATCTCCCGCAGCGCTTTCAAAGAAGTGAAGCGTAAGACCTCAAGGCCTGGAATCACCTCCGAAATGAGCGCACGCACGTACGTACGTACGTACGTACGTACGTACGTACGTACGTGTGTATGCATGCATGCATGTATGTATGTATGTATGTATGTATGTGAAAGGATCCGGGCGGCTGTGAGATCGTTGGTCTCTGGCAGCCTCTGCTGTACTCTGGTTCCCCCTAGACCTCGCCTGACTCGTCGAGTGCGAGTGCTAAAAATGTATGTATGTATGTATGTATGTAAATACGTATGTATGTCATTTTATGTTATGTTACTTTTATGTTATGTTATGCTGTCCTATGTTATGTTATGCTATGTTAGGTTATGCCATGTTATGTTGTGGTATGTTATGCTATGTATGCGTGTAGGTATGTATGTTTGTTATGTATGCATGCGTGTATGTATGTACGTATGTATGTATGTATGTATGTTTGATGTATGTACGTATGTTTGATGTATGTACGTATGAGGAGCTGTCTTTTTGCATAAAATTCTGGAGTGTTCAGAGCGCCATGGTTCGGGAATAAAAACCAGCTTCCTCAGACAATTGCGTGATTTATCAAAGAGATGTCAAGAATATGCGTGGGAATAATTATCATTCGCATGTGCAGGTTGTTTTGTTTAGGGTTTAGAGTTGTCTGGTTTAGGGAATCCGTTGCATGTGTCTGAAAAGTCTTCTGAAGGTGCCTGAAAAGCCCCCCGCCTTGCGCATGATAATCCCGACCTGTTCTCGATGCATTCGGCGCAAGTGTTTGACAATGCCGTTCCATGTGTTGAACCATGGCGCCTGAAACAAACATCACCCAGCATGTATGTATGTATGCATGCATGCATGCATGCATGCATGCATGCATGTATGTATGTATGTATGTATGTATGTATGTGTGCATGTGTATGTATACACCCATGTGTCATAGCTGTTTGTTGGAATCCAGGCTGGCTCCCCCGACATTAATCTGAGACCCACAACACGCACACATATACATACACATATATGTTTATATATATATATATATACACGCACAGACATGCATACATACATGCATACATACATACATACATAGATTTTTTTGCACATGCATACATCTCTCTGTCTCTGTCTCTGTCTTTCTCTCTCTCTCTCTCTCTCTCTCTCTTTCCGTCTCACGTTCTCTGCAGCATCTACCTTTTTTCCGCCTCGGAGGCGAAGCCCTCGGCGCACTACCACTTCGGGGACTTCACGCGCGGGCTGGTGCAGATCGGCCGGGACCGTTGGACGGAGCAGCACCTCTATGAGGGTTTCGACAAGGAAGTCTTAGGAAACATCGGGCTTCTATCTGTAGCACCTTGCCACACTTAAGATGGATGGCTGTAGTCTGAGGGTTGATGTATTGTGGTTTCGTATTTTGTGTTCTAGTTCAGCAGGAGACAAGGCCTGAACTCCAAACGTCTGCAAGCCCCGGTTCAGAGACTTGACGAGGACGTGCGCCACACCGACCCCAACGACAGGCCACCACGAAGGGATACCATGCCGGGCGTACAGGGTGTCGAGTCTGCAGTTCTGGGTAGTGTCCTGCGGTACCTTGAGTTGTCTGAACCATGAGATGGACAGTAAATTCCTTTGTGGACAACGCATGGTTTCGTCCATCAGCAGCCGGATTCAGCGGTAGATTCCATGCTGCGAAGAGAGAGTTCGGGGCTCAGGACGTGGGGTTTGGGGTTGGGGGATGGCAGCATAAGGCACCCGGGCATACTCAGGCCACGAATGCTACGTGGGCCGAGGGAAGTAGCCCGCTTCTAAACCCTCAGAAGGGTTTAAGGTGCCTTTGGATAGGCGCATGCGCCGTTAGAAGAGGATTATGTTACAGCATATTGAGAAAAGGCCCCAAATCCCTAAAAAAGAGAAGAAGGAGGAACCAACAACAGGAAAGGACCACATGACAGCCGAAGCCCACCGAATGGCACCGAACAACAACGAGAAAGCCAATGCCAACCCGACTTTGACACCTTTAGCCTCAAGGCTAAACGCCACTGAACCCCTTAACTGGCGTCTTGTTACGGAACTCAATAGATAATCTGCAACCTTAAACCCTCAACTGTAAACCCTAGACTCCTAAACCTCATGCCCTGAACCCTGAACCCGAATTTTTTGAACCTAAAACTTAAGCCCTGAACCCTAATCCCGATTCCTAGACCCAAGCCGTAACCCTAAGCTTGGAAGAGTACCCTAAACCCTAAACCCAAAAGCCTTAAACCGAAAGCCCTCAACCCAAAGAGCCTGCAGCCAGGGTGCATCTCCGGGACCTGATGGCGGGAACCAAAGCCGTGATCCTGCGAAAGCAGACGCCGAAGGAGGAGCACTCCTCTAGGGTTTAGGGGTTTAGGGTTTTAGGGGGCCTAGGATGGCAAAATTTCCGGGGTCCAGGGAGAACTACAACAGAAGCATCGAAAGCCCCGCAAATAGCAAGGCTTCTGGATGTATGCAACAGGGCCACCCTACACGGAGCACGTCATCTTCGCGCGTTCTTCTAGCTTGGAAGTACAGGCACCCAGATGTTACAAAGCAGGCTTTTGGCATGATCAGAGTGAAGACAAGCTGCAATACCTCGAGGTCTTGTTCTGTGCGCATGCGCAGTAGGACTTCAGCAGATCACGAAAGGTCTGGGTTTCATGGTGAGTTTGCAACAGTGGAGCGAATTCGCGGGTATTTGCAGCACTTCGTACGCCATGATTAAAACCCTCACTCCGATAGGCCGACATTTTTCTTTTGGGTGGTGCTTGGGCATAGAATTTTGGGTTTAAGGTTTGGGGTCTGCAGTCAAACTAAGTTGCAAAAACTCGACAGCTTGCCGAGTGCGATTGTGGAGTGGTACTTCAATACATGACATACTTATTAGTACGAAAACCCTGGGTTTCATGGTGATTTGTCAGCAGATGTGCGAATTTCGGGAATTTGCAGCACTTCGTGCATCTCGGTACGAACGCTTAGTCCGATAAGCATCAACATGTCGTCATCAATGTGTCATCAACATGTCCTCCTCATCATGTCGTCGCCGATCATCATCACCACCGTCATCATGTCGGCATCAGCATGACGTCATCTTCATGCTGGCATCATCATGATCCTCGTCGTCGTCATCACCATCATCATCACCATCGCATGTCGGCGTCAGTATGTCGGCATCAGCATGTCGTCATCACCATGTCGTCATCAGCATGTCGCCATCATCATCTGGTCCTCATCGTGACGTCGCCGTTACCTCCCCTTACCCATCGATTTTCCGCTTGGATGTATTCTTAGGACGGAACTACATGACTTCTCATGGACAAGCTCGTATTTTTGTCCATTTTGTTTGTGTGTGCGTGTGTGCTTTTGCCTGTTGATGTAGTTGCAGGACCCCAAAACCCCGAGAGGGCCTGTCTCACGATCTTGCCAAAGCCTGGCCACAAGCAAAAAGCACGGCCTCTCATTGACTCATCCTTTTGTGTCCAGGGGTTTAGACCAACACTTTTTGACCCAGTTCAGCTTTGCTTAGTTCAGAATCCCCTGCAAATACCGGTGTTTCCTGTCTTCCGGCCATTGCCTTGTCCCCGCATTTGTATGTGAACATTTCCATTATTTTTTTTAGGCATCCGCAAGCTACACTGGTATTTGTTGGATTTTCTGCACTGTTGTTTCACACTTTTATCGCGTGCGAGACTAATGCCCCTTTTGCTTGCATTCGCTTCTGCCCAGCCCGGGGTCCAAATAACATGTTTCTTCACCATAGTTAGAAGAGAGCATCCATGGCCCAACCATGATGACGTCCAAGGTCTAATCTGTTCTGGGAAGAGAGCATCCATGGCCCAAGCATGATGACGTCCATGGTCCACTCTCCTCTGAGAAGAGAGCTTCCATGTCCCAAGCATGATGACATCCATGGTCTGATCCGTTCTGAGAGGAGGGCATCCATGGCCCAGCCATGATGAACTCCATGGTCTACTGAGAAGAGAGCATCCATGACCCAACCGTGATGACGTCTTGGTCTAATCAGGTCTGAGCAGATAGCATCTATGCCCCAACCATGATGACGTCCATGGTCTGATCCGTTCTGACATTGAAGAGAGCATCGACTGCCCAACCATGGTTACGTCCATGGCCTAAGCCGTTTTGAGACGACTGCATCCATGGCCCAACCATGATGACGTCCATGGGCTGCTCTGGGAAGAGACCCAACCATGATGACATCCATGGTCTGATCCGTTCTGCCCGTTCTGAGAAGAGAGCATCCATGGCCCAACCATGATGGCGTCCATTGTCTACATGGTTTAATCGGTTCCGGGAGTTTAAAACCTTCTTGGCAGAAATGCCTGGATGTTCTTGTTTTACGCGCACTGGGAGGGCAGAAAGACTAAAGGCTGTGACCTAAGTGCTGCACCTCACGTTTGCTGGCGGAGCCATGCTTTTCCGCGGGCTCCTTGTGGACCCGCCGGGTGGGGGCTTAGGGCTGTTCAGCTCTGTTTGGTAGTTTCGGGCCTGGATTGTGGAGTTCAGTTTGTCGGCAAACCGGTTTTTTTGGGGCATTCTGCCGACGACGACGACGACTGCTGCTGTACTGCTACTGCTGCTTCTACTACTCATGCTGCGGCTGCTGCCACTACTACGACGACGACAACGACTATTTCTACTGCGGCTACCGTTGCAACGCGGGCTCCGTGAGCCTCAGACCCTCAAACCGCAACTCTGCGCAGGAATCGATCCTCACGTTGCCGTGAAGCGGTGCTGCTACGACCGCCTACCCCTAACTGCTACGACCGCCTACCTTCCTCAACACGAAACCCCTCAACCCAAGGTCAGGGCTCAGGGTTTAGGCTAGGATCCTTAACCCCAGGGCCCTAAGTGCCCTTA
Organism: Symbiodinium necroappetens; assembly: GCA_905231915.1. Classification (NCBI taxonomy): domain Eukaryota; class Dinophyceae; order Suessiales; family Symbiodiniaceae; genus Symbiodinium; species Symbiodinium necroappetens. The sequence continues at coordinate 6,304 of CAJNJA010005407.1, forward strand.
AATCATGTGCTATAAGGGTGCGACAATCCTACTGCTTCGGAGTTTTATCATTATTGTATTTTTGGGGCATTGTTTGGATTGCAGATTCGCAGTTCCAGCTCATGCTTGTGGTGGGGGTGTGACCACGAAGCCTGCAGCCGCTGAACCCTCAACCCTCAGCCCTTTAAGCTTTCGCCTCCATGCTCTACGCCACCCCAAACCCTACTGAATGCAACGCGTTCAATTGCGACAACTTGACCGGCTCTGTAAGTGGAAGGTCTGGCAGGATTTAGCAAAAAGGGTTTAGGGTTTAGGTCTGGCAATAGAACCCAGAACAGGGATCTCAGACACTTGTACTGAGCAGTGCCAAATTGTACATGAGCTGGGCTTACAACTATCCATCTGTACTTACCTTATTGTTTAACTCCCTTCGGTACCATTGCAAATGGCCATAGGACCGATGCAAAGCCCCAAAGAACCCCCAAAGTAACACGAGGATAGAAAGCCATGCAAGAATCCCAACCCAATACAAGCCGGGATGAAACTTTCTAGGAATTGCGACGAAGGTATGTAGGGGCCAGCCACGCCTCTAGAAGGTTACATGTTGGCAGGGTTTAATGTATTTATGTCTGTTGTGGTTGTGTCTGTATGTATGTGTGCATATATATACATATATATACACACATATTTTTCATCTAGATCCAGGATAGCCCGTGTGAGCCCGAATGCACATAGCCCGGGATTCCCAGCACCTTCTAGGGAAATCAGTTGGACAAGTTTATGTTCTGGGGCTTTCCCGGTTCCTGAGTCTACATGGGACTCTCCGAAAAATTAGAGGTACCTTATTTTGGGGTCCTTATATTAATAAGGATCCGACCATTTCGGGTACTATATTAGGGTCCCCTGATTCGGAAACCCCCACCTGACCATGTCACCTTCAGGAAAGGAACCTCGAGCCCTCGACCCGAGACCCCACTTGCTTAGGGATTAGGGTTTAGGGTTTAGGGGTTTAGGGTTTAGGGGTTTAGGGTGAGGGTTTATACAAAACCTAATCCAAGCCCAATTCATCCTCAGCCCCAACCCCAGTTCTATATTCCGCAGGCACCAACTTCTTTGCCCTAAGCCACCCAACCCCCCGTAGTTAGCAAAGCAAAAAACCCTAAACCCGAAACCCCAAACCCGAAGCCCTAAACCCTAAACCCCAAACCCGAAGCCCTAAACCCAAAACCCGAAACCCTAAACCACCCCGAAGCGCTGTAGTTAAACCCCTGGACCTCCATCCAGAGAAACCTCCCGCTCTGAGGAATGTTGTGCCAAGGATTGCCGCCTTCTTACTTTGGGTCGCTACAGGGTTTAGGGTTTTAGGGGTTAGGGGTTTAGGGTTTAGGGTTCAAAGGGTTTAGGGTCTAGGGTTTAGGGTCTAGGGTTTAGGGTTTTGGGTTTAGGATTTAGGGTTTAGGGGTGTAGGGTTTAGGGTCTACTGGACCCTTACAAGGGGGCCTTGGGCTCTGTCGGGGTGTTCGGGTTCCGGGGCTGTTGATCTAGTAGGTAGAGGCTTGGATCAGAGCTGTTGTTGAGTGAAACCGGCAAGGTCATAGCAATCATGTTCGTGGCTGCTTCGGAGACATCAACACTAAATCCCACCCTAGACCCTAAACCCTAAACCCTAAACCCTAAACCCTAAACTCTAAGCCTCCAGCCCTAAATCAACCCTACGCCCAAACCCATACATACAAAATCACCGCAAGAGCTCCGCAACTGCCGAAACTCTCCGAGTTACCGAAGGATAACATATAGAGCCCATGATGTCGTCTAGAGGACTCACGTTTTAGGGTTCACGGCTTTAGGGGGTTTAGGGTTCAGGGTTTAGGGTTTCTGCAAACCAGGGCCTATATCATCCTATCATTGCAGCAATCCTGCAGAACTGTTCTTGCCAGTTCCCGGTGGCAACCTTTCCATGCAAAGTTTCGTTCAAGGGCTCAAAATTGGGTTGCGCAGGGCTTTCGAAACGGCACACAACATAGAACGGTTGGGGTTCCCTTCGTGGGTCTGGTTCCTTTGGGTTGAGCATCAAGGCATTTCCTGCTATTGCAATACACACCGGGAACTGGCCCTGTGCTGCAAATGCCAGCGCATTCCTTCTCCCCCCAAATGCTGCCGCTTGGAATGGCGTAGCGGATGGATGCTGCGCAGCATAAGTGAGGTATACCCTGCCTTCAGCGAAAAACGGTCACTGAGGCCAAACCTTAAACCAAAGTCATAAGGCATTCGGAGCCCCGAAACTGTTGGCCCTTAGCCCTTAGATTCGAAACCCGAAGCCCGGGAGTGCGACTGCCTGCCTAGACTCGTGTAGTCTGTAATGTAGGAACCTGATTAAGAAACCCGGGTCTTTATTAGGGTTCTTAATATATGAATCCTAATAATAAACTGGGGTTATAGGGCCAGGGCTTCTGAAAATCAGGTTCCTACACTAGCCTAATGGACCAGTTCTCTTGAAGCCTTGCCTTCCCTGCCTTCAGCGAGTTGCGAGAGTCGACACCAAGCCATCTTGGGGCCTAAACCATGCATCGTGCAGGCTGTATTAATAAGGAGGCCCCTTAAAGGGGACCCTTCTTAACCCTACTTCGGACCTTATTGAGAGGGTCTTTTTTTTTCAAGGGTCCCCCTAATCCTAATTCCTGCAGTGCGAGTGTGCGCGTCGTAAGGCCCCAAGTCCGAAGCCCTACACCCGCAACCCTAAACCCTGAATCCATCGTCCGAGCTCACTGTGCAGATGAATCATAACCTCAAGGACCCAAGTGTCCAAACCCTAAACCCCAAAGCCCAAAAACATCACCCTGAGCCTTACATACAGCAAGGGGAAACAGGGTCTTCAACAAAGCCCTACACTGGCCCTACACCCTAAACCCTCAACCCCAAGCGCCCAAACCCTAAACCCTACAGCCCCAAACCTTCAATGCAGGGAAAGGGCCTTTTCCCAAAACCCCTAAGCCCTAAAACCTCCAAGTGCCCAAACCCGAAACCCTAAAGCCCAAAAAGCTCCCCAAACCCTAAATGCAGGGAGGAACAAGGGCTTTTGAACAACAAGGCCCTGAACCCGAAACGGCCCTACCCACCCAGCGCCCGAACCCCCAAAAATTTGTTTTTTCGGCTCAAGCTTATCGCCACTGGGTTGGACGTAGACCCCAACAACCCAAAGTGGGAAGAGCGTTTTATTTGCCGAACATGTCCGTTGGACGCCCAGGTCCTTTTAGGGACTAACTATATGCGGAACATTATTCCGACCCAGGGGCGTTCGAGATTTACCACTGAAGGGTTTAGAGGTGTTCACAGGGTTTAGTGCTCTAAAGCATTTTGGGGCTTGGTGGCTTTTAAGACGTTGAGGGTTTTCAAGGGCTTAGGGTTTTTCGTGTTCGGTTTGCGGGTCGGGGTTCAGGATGTTTCGAGTGACGCTCGGGGAGAGATCGGGTTCCTAGTCAGGAAGAAGGCCAAATAACTACCAACATTAGTCCTTCGGGTTCTTTGTTATAGTGATATTGTTAGAGTGATACTGCAATCCAAAACACTTGCATCTGCCCCAAGCCCTTGTTCCAATTTACAACGCCCCCATGTTGCTTCTTGAAGTATCATGCCGTCGAACATCACGATCATGCCTACCCTGATGGCACAGGTAAATGTGATGGCGGTTGCGGCTGACAAATAAACGGTAGCCTCTCTGTTGTGGTGATACGATGATGGAGACTGGAGAGGGGGCAGGTGACTGAAATGTCGATTGCCAGGGGATGACTCCCATTATGATGGTGAAGGTGCTGATGAGGGGTGTTGCTATTGCACCGCCATAATGTGGTGATTTCGACCGATGCATTGTGAGCCCTTCCCGAAATCTCTATTTCTACCGACCTTGCTGTTGGCGCATGATGCTGCTGATCCCTAAGGCCTGAGCTCTAAACTCTAAAGCGAGATATCTTGAACACTCCTTGTCGGAACAATTGATATTTGCATGCCCTTAAGTTCCTCCAGCAAAAGTTATGCTTAGTCATGGTATCGTACATCCAAAAACCCCTGTTCCAATTGCTAGGGTAGCTCCACTAACCCCTGCTCCAAGCCGCTTGAAACCGCAGCATCCGCTTCTTAGAGTCCCGCCTTTGTCCGTGTCCAGGCTAAAAGTCATGTTTTGACTTCCTTTTTCTACTCATGGTGCAGCAACAATGTCATACAAACCGCGCTATGCCTCAAGCTTTTCGGAGCTTCGGCTCTGTGCCGTAACTTCAGGTGCAGCCCAGAGAGGGCGTTCCCATGTCCCGTCGTGGTAGTATAGGGCCCTAGATAATAACCAATTTTATTTTGAGGGTTCATTATTATAGATATAGTATAACGGGCCCCAAAACCCTATTCTGCCCCTGCTATAGAACCCTATCATAGATCCCCCATAGAACCCTTTAAGGATCCCTTTAAATGAACCCTATTCTAGGGGAGCCTTCGGAAAAGAAGACTTTGAAAACTATCTTCACACCGCGAACTCCCCAAGCCCTAAACCCCAAACCTGCTGTTTAGCGCTGTCAAAAATCTTGGCGGAACCCCGAAAATCCGAAGCCCTAAACCCTAGGGGTGGTTCCTCCGAGGATTGTTGCGGCTGCTTTTCCGGTCTCTTCAAGGAGCCTTTGCCCGCTCGGATCTTTGGGGGCTTTTCCCCAACCACGCCATGGGGTCGGCGAAGTTCAGGCTGTCATGGGCGGCCCCAAAAGACCACATAAGCAGATCCCAGGGTTATGATGTTCCGAATTCGCGCCGCGCATGGTTCTAAGACACCAAAAATAGGATCCTTATGTCAATGTTATGTCAATGTTCGCAAGCCCGACATTGATCTTCAATAAGCCACGTCCTGTTGGGTTACATCTCCGGTTCTTCTGAGACCTGGTTGTAGACCTGAGTCGTGTTTGTTCTTCGCCCATGTGCCCAGCCAAGCCCTGTTGGAGTCGTTCAGGGCCCTAGAGGAAGCAACTCAGGTGTGGGGTCAACGGCTTGGCGGTCATACCAGGCCCTTCCGGGGGGCCCTTTGTAATTAGAGTAGGGGTTGGGGTATAGCATGCTGGTATAGTATACTGTACTTCCCTTTCAGACCCTGTGCCTTTAGTTAGCGGCAGCAGGAGAAGCTGCTGGATGTGGATCGCCGGCCGACGATGCTTAGAGCAAAAGGGGACTTAAACTCAACAACAAAAGTAACAACTATAGTAAATGAATAATGCTAACCAGTTTAATAGTACTAGTAATAGGAGCAGTAGTAATCGCGACGGAAAATAGTCAAAGTAAGAGTAGGAGTGAACCCTAACAGCAACAGCAACAGCAATAGCAATAGGAATAGGGATTCGGAGCAGGAATAGGAATAGCCTTAGCACTAGCACCAGTACCAGTCCCAGCACTGGTAGTCGTCGTCGTCGTCGTAGTAGTGGCAGCAGCAGCAGCAGCAGCAGCAGCAGCAGCAAGCAGTCGTCGTGGTCGGCGTCGTCGTCGTCGCCATAGTGCTAGCAATCGTAGTTGTAATATTTTCGGAGCAGTAAGAGTAAAAGTAGTAGTTCTGGTATTTGTGCTTGCAGTTGTAGCTATAGTCATTTTTACACAAAAGAACTACAACTCGAACAAGGCAGAAGTTTGTACTGCTCACAGCATTAACAGCGACAGTAGTAAGTAGCAATACTCAAAACATTGCCAACACCAGCACATATACTGCCACTGAATCTGAGACTGATGCTGATCCTGGTATTAGTACCAGTTGTAATATGAATATTAAATGCCACGAATGCCTGATCCGATTTCAAGCACGTTTCCGTAACTTCGAGGTATTGGGGGCTTGCTGGAAATCTAAACTCAAGTCCGAACTCCTTGACGGCTTGTTGAGACATCCCACAAAGCACGTCGAAGCCCCTATCCTAAGCAGGACTTCTCTTACAGAAGCCTTTTCAAAGCAGGGAAACCATGAAGGCTAAACAGCACAACCCCAAACCCGAAACCTCGAATCCCAAACTCCAAACCCTAAAAGCTGAGGATCGGCGGCTCTTTGGTCGTCGAGTGCTCGGAGACGGGGTTTAGGGTTTGGGCTTTAGGGTGTGTATACAGTGTGTATACCGGTGGGTGCGCCGGTTCCTTTTAGGAATAGGGGGCGCGTCCACGAATCGCGCGCTTGTGTCAGCATGTAGTCCTGCCACAACCACCCCAACTATTCTCAAGTGGGGTTTAGGGTTCAAACCCCCCTCAAGGAGGGCTTTCTTTCTCTTTGCTACCTTTCGTAGTTCTGCATAAAACCAGCTGTGCCGGCCGCTCGACGAGAAACAAGGCCTTCCTGCAAACAACTTGCCCCTCGCACCCTGTGAGGGTCCCGAGGTGTAAACCCTGCCGGAAGCGTTGGGAAAGGTTTGGGGAGGCCAATCTGCCAGCCTGGCGCCCTAGACTGCCCCATAAGACTAGGAAGGGCCAAGGATAACCCGGGTCCCTGGAATCTGCTAGCCTGGGGCACCAGACCCCCTCGGGGTACCTCCTAAACTAGACCAAAAACCACGCCAATGTAACCGTGTTGCTTGGGGTTTTTCTTTGCTGCCTGACGGTGCGGCGTCACTACAATCCTCGCATACCGGGAGGCTTTACCCTCCCTCACCGTTCTGACGAGTCAGAACTTGGGACTCTTGGGATTGGGATTCAGCGTAGGGTTCAGAAAACGGTGTAGGGTTTAGGTCGAGACATTAGGGCACAGCGTTGGGCGGTGCCCATTTCGAGTGGGCTAGAGGCACAGGGGTCTAAGGGTGTAGGGTCTAGGGCCCGGAGGCGTTAGAGCATTATAAAATCTGAGCCTTTTGGGGGGTGTAGGGCAGAACCAGTTTTTCGGTAGCTACAGGCTTTGTGGCCTCGGGTGTCTAGATGTGTGGCTCTGATTCACGGCTTCGGGCCTCGAAATGTCAGAAGTCACGAAGGCTTGGGGTTCACACGGGTGTCAGAAGTACAGGTTGAGGTTTACCGGGGTTTTGTAGGTAGTAGGTGAAGAGTTCAGGAATTCCAGCTATTCTGTCTATGAGGTCAGGGAGCCATAGATTTAAGAATGCAGGGAGCTGGGAGTTTGGTTTCGCAACTCGCAAGCACTATAGATATGAACCTTGACTACGCCCCGAACCCTAAACCCATGCTCCAACCGCAAGACCCAAGCCGCTTTAGCCAGGCAACGCCTGGGGCAAAACGTTCATCCCAAATAACTTAACAACAAGTGAACGGCGCCCTGAAGCCGTAGCCGGAGCTTGTCCCATTGAAGACACCGCAAAAACCGACGAGGCAAAGGTTTCTAGTTCGCCCGCCCTCTTCCCAAAATCCGAGCCTTGCCGGGGAGGGGGATGGTTCCTCAAAGGGGGGATCATGTCCGCGTTCGAATCCTTTCAGAAGTCGAGCTTATCCATAAACCCAGGTTGAACAGCAAGGCAGCGTGCGGGATCATTACAAAGTCGACAGCAAAGCGTGCCTGAGCTGAAAGTTGCGGTTCGTGGCGCCTAGAAGTGCAGGCTCGGGGTTTGTGGGTGTAGGCGTCCAGACTTTACGGAACTCTGCCCTGGGCTTGTCGTAGGAGTTCTTTACGAGCTCCCTAACATGTTCTGAGCAGAGGGTCTAAGGCAAAAAGATGCCCCGGAGAACAAAGCGTACTCACTTCTGAAGTTTGTTGTTTCTGTTGCTTCGCCACGGGTCTATATAGTGAGTTCCAGTTCTGGTCGTGGTTGTCAGGATCCCGGTAGCCGTCGGACGTTCTTCTTCTATGTTTTGGAACAAAGGCCTAGAAGCTTCTAACTGTTTCATATTCTTCGTGTGGGTAGTTCTCTAAATCAGGGTCCCTTTTTAGGTCCCCAATATAGTACGGCACCCTTATAAAAAGGAGCCTAAAGGGGACCCTAATTTAGAGAACTAACCATGTAGCAAGCATGGCCAATACCGGATCAAACCCCCCGTAGCGCTGCAGCCTACACTCAAAAACAGCCGCAAGATCCGGAGCCTGTGCCGCCCTTAAGGCCCTATAGATCCCTTTTAAGAAACCCCTAAAAAGGAACACGTACAGGAACTCTTAAAAGGAGCCCTTGAAGGAACCCTTAAACGAGCCTTCAAAGGAACCCTTAAAGGAGCCCTGAAAGAAACGACTACAGGATCGGTTGAAACCTTTCATGGAACCTTTCCAGGATCCCTTTTGAGGGTTTAGGAGATCGGGTGTAGGGTTCGGTTTCCAGGGGTTGAAGACTTCGTCTGAGCCCCGGACTCTGATGGACAGCTTGAAGGGAAGAGGAGAGGTTGGGTTTTGCATACCAGGTTTCGCTATTCCAGGGCACCTTCGGCAAGAACGCTGCGAAGCCCCGGAAGCCTGAAGCTGAACTGTTTGCGAGGTTAGGGGCTGGTTCGTACGGGACCGTCTCGAAGGCGGTGCACAAGAGACTCGGCTTCCACATGTTGGGGCGTGTTGCACTGACTGGGATTTCTGTGCGCTTACCATTTTTTGAGGAGGGCGTTGTAAAGGGCTGTCCGGATCGTTTTCGTGGTTTACTCCCAATCCCTAAGCCCTAAACCCTATTTGTGGAGCTTTGCCTGCCTTGTGCGAGTCTGAGAGTCGAAACCCTGAACCCTAAACCCTAAGCACCACTTGTGTACTTGACTCCTAGGCCTTCCTTCAACCACGGAAAAGCCCCTTGCTTCTTCAGAAGGCTGATGTTGAACCTGACACCCTTAAGCCTGACGTGCTCTCACAAATGACCCTCTCTCCAATCTCGGGTCTTTTTCCATGGCTATGTAAAGTTTCAATTCTCCATAACGCCCTACTAGATCCGACTTCCTAAAAGCTAACTAAGCAAAGGTTCGCGGTAATATAGAAGCCAGAATAATAGCCAATACTGTTCCGTATTGTTCCTTGCTAGACATCTACTATACTTAATGTGCAGATTATTTCAAAAAAGATACCACCCCAAGCCACGTATAGTAATTGTTATTCATGTGCTGTATTATCATTAATCAAATACTATACCCCCCTCCCCCCCAAGCCTTGTGCTACCTACTCAAACACATTTAGATTGCGGAACAGACCCTGAGTTCCACTGCCCCTGGACGGTGCTTTGCCCAGGAAGACCGGCTCCACCCGTCGCCTGGCGGCACGGTAGCCGAAACTGCTGAGAGCACCTTAGTTTCGGATTTGCGGCGGTTTGGGAAACCGTAAACTTTAGAAGGAAGGGGACTGCAGCCGCCCTCTCGCGAGCTAGGTGGCCGTTTGAGGCAGCACCTTCATGACAAATTCGCCCCCCTTGAACTACAAGCCAGAGCAGAGCAATCATGACACTTCCTATGGCTGCCCATTCGCCAGACTCCTGAGCCCTCGCAGATGTTTTCTTGCTACAAACCCGCAAAGCGGAACCCCCGAAGCCCTGTTCATCTTGATCCTTGAGGACCCTATAATTGTCTAACCTTGACAAACCCTAAACCCGACACCACAAACCTTGAGCCGGTAATAAGGCCTACCAAACCGTAAGCCGCAAACCCAAAACCCAAACCCCAAACCCTAAACCCAAACTCTACGTGGGCCTCGGAACTCCCAAACCCACGGGCCGAGAGTTCCTCGATCCATGAAGCATCAGGTGCCATGAAGACCATTTGCAAGACGGCGGGAGGGGCAGCCAACAGCAAGGCTTCCCCAGACTTTGGGTAACGAAAACGAGCTTGGTTCATGATTCGGCCGAACAGGGCTTTGGGGTACAGTGCTGTTAGAGTACAGCTATGTAGGGAGCATGGGGGACATGATTGCTGACCTCTGCATTTGGGTTGTTAGGGTTTCTGTAGGGCATCCTATCAACCGTCCTACAAGGGTTCCTACAATTCTGAGCACCAACCTCCGTAAACCAGCTGGAACCCCTCTCAGTCGGTAGAATGCGTATAAATGCAAATGAGATGCGTTTGGCAATTCAGTCACAGCCAGATCCAGGAGGGTCGAACTTTCGGGACTGGAGGTGCCGTCAGGGACATGCGAAATACTGCAAGAATTGGGCACGTGCAAAAATGCAAAATGGCAAACACATACAACATGCACGTGCTGCAAAGTGGAAATGCACCAGAAATCCACCAGCCGCAGCTGCCTTGATGTATTTGGGATATATGTATATATATATATATATGTATGTATGTATGTATGTATGTATGTATGTATATATATATATACATACATACATACTATAACATAAAAACACACACACATATATATATATACATATTTTTTCCCGCCTTCTCGAACCCTTGTTTTTGCATTCGGCGCATTCCTTGGATTTCGAAGCGAAGGGGGATCACGATCGTACAGCGGCTCCTGTAAAGGCTTGTGTAGGATTCTGGCGTTCATGGGTTTCAGGTTTAGGCTCGGCCTCTTAGGGCTCTAGGGCCCTGGGCGTAGGGGGTTTTGGGCTCCTGAGTAGGAGAGTAGGGGGAACCTTTGAGCATGGTTTGGGGCACCAGAATCCCCTTAAATATCCCGCATCTTAACCTCGAGTTCCGCTTAACATACTGGACCAGTCCCTAGACCCTAAACCCTCTCGACATCTGTGTGGAAAAAGGCCCTCAAAAAAAGCCTAAACTCTACACCCCCAGCAGGGTGTAGGGGTTTTGGGGTGCTGGGCGGCGGGTTGGAGAAGCCATTTTTTAGGAAGTTGGCCACTGCTTCAGTCCTTCGGAGCCTGCGCTTTCAACTTTCTTTGGGTTTAGGGGCTGTGTTGTACTCTAGTACACTATATTTCTAGTACAGTGCCTGCACTGCATTATATTTTCTAACACTGTATTATCTTGTGTTATCTTTTATTGTGCTATTTATGCAAGGTCAGATTAGATTAGATTATGTTGTGTTATGCGATGTTATATATTATAACATACTGGATTGTTGATTATATTCTATCATGTCATGTCATATCATACCTTGTCATGTTCTTTGAAGCATTTTGCTATATCAGCTGACCTAACCTAACCTTACCTTACGTCACCGTAACTTGCCTGACTTACTCTACCTTACCTAACCTCACTTCTCATTTTACCTTTTATGGCATTGTCTTATAATGTATTACTTTACATTGTTACATTGTTATACCCTCCAGACGGCTGTAAACGCGCACTTGCAGGCGTTGTCAAGGTTGTAATTTGGCTGGCAGGCGCAGGACTTTCAGGCATCTTTCATTGCAAAGGGTGCAAAAGTACTGGTGTACGCAGTATTTCGTGCATGTGGCAGTTTCAAGGGTGTCTGGCCGCCGCAGACTTTTCGGCCTCAAAGCACTTTTTCTTGCCATCGAGCCGGAGGAGGACGCGGTGGAGTTGGCCATGGAGCGGGACTGGCAAGCCAACTTGGCTGCAGAAGAGGCTGCGCGGCAAAAAGCCGAGGACAGGACCCGGTGAAAGAAGAGCATGCGCTCACCAGAGCATCCA
>CAJNJA010005408.1:0-14681 GCA_905231915.1 Symbiodinium necroappetens
CCCCCCCAAAAAAAAAAAAATCTACCCTTGTAAGGAATTAAACATAGAAACCAAAATAAGGAGGCCGCAATAAAAGTTAGGTTTCTGTCGGCAGCAGTACGGCTTAAGGCTTAGGGTTTGGAATTCAGGGGAGCCGGTGTGCCATGGGAACTGCATGCCCCAGCCTTCAACAACCCTAGTAAAGGCCCTGGAGATTTCTTCGCGTTCCTTTGAACCATAAGGACTACCGCCGCGGCTTGCGAGGCTTCAAGGGGTTTCAGGACAAAGTTGACGCTGCATTGGCTTTGGCTGAGGGAGCTCAGCACCGCCTCTGAGTTGAAGCTCAATGTATTAAGCGCGTAAAGGGCTTCTAGGGCTTAAGGTTCAGATTAGGGCTTGTAGGCCTTGCAGGGTTTAAGAGGCTGACAGGGCTTACAGGTCTTAATAGGGCTCATGAGGAGATCATAGGGTTGATGGGGCCTGCAGGGTGTAATTACGGCTTCAGAGTTGGGCACGGAATCTCCAGAAGCCTCGATCCTAAACACTAAACCGATGTCTTTGTAGGTTCTTGCTTGAACATGTCAATCACGTGTCAGGAGATGCGCTCTGGGCAAGTGCAGGGTTTAAGGTCTTGGGTTTAAGGGTTCAGGGCTGTTAGGGTTTCGGGTACATTGAATTCGTTCAACTGGAAACCCCTCCCGTTGTCTGGCGGGCGATCTCGGTCTCCGCGAGAAACGTCCATGTCTGGCGCTGGTATACAGATCGCCAACCAGTCCGGAGGATGTGGGCGTAGTGTGGGTCCGCCGCCGGCATGAGTGTCAAGAACCTACTAGAATGTGCCATCCTCATTATGGTATGTTATAGTGTATTATGGTATAGTATAGTTTAGTAGAGTTATAGTATATTATATATATATATGTATATCGATCGATATCCTTCACATTTGGGGACAGGGTCCACTACAGCCCAGCTCTGAGCAAGACCTTAGACTCATAGGGGCACACCAACAGCTGTCCAAACTGCACCGAAGCTTGCCTGGGGTTTAGGGTTTAGGGCTTCGGGTTTGGGGTTTAGGCTTAACACTCAAGCTATCATTCCTAGGGCAGAAGCCCGAAAACCAAAACCTAAGCCCTAAACCCCAAATCACGAATTCCCCAAAACCTTAAACCCCAAACCCGAAACCCTGAACCCGAACGAATGAAACCCGAACCTTGAAGCGCCGTTCCCGTACTCGCTGACAGGCACGCCGGGCTGTGTAGACCTCCTCTTCCGCTTGACGGACGGAGGCCTGGAGACATCTTCGAGACTCGACACTGTAGGGCCTAATTATTGGGTCCTTTGGGCCCTTAGGGTTAAGGTTTGGGGATCCGGCCCCAGGTGTTTAGGCTCTAGGGGGTTTAGGGTTTAGGGTTTACTTGGAGGTTCATTGGGTAGTTATAAGTGGGGTTATGGGGTTCCTTGAAGGGTTCCCTTAAAAGGTTCTATAGGGGTTTTGCGGTGTAGGTTTTAGGGGTAGCTATAAGTGGGGCTATAAGCCCCCTAATATGGGCTATAACTATAGTTACGCTACTTATAGCCCCAATTATAACTACCCATGAACCTCCAAGTAGGGCCTAGGAGTGCAAGGATTGAGGGTTCAGAGAGTTTAGGGATGAATAACGTGTGTTTCCGGGTCTTAAGAATCAGAATAGGGTTTTGAGGTATCCTGTACTAGAATCTGTAGTAGAGACTGTAAGGGACCGGCACTTTTTCGTGGTACTACTAGTAGTTGAAGCCCGATTATTGAATTGTCTGATACGGGTCTCGCAGGCTCTTCGTTGTGGGTCTTAAGAGGTGCTGGGCTTGTGTAAAGAATGAACGTAGTTCTCTAAAATCGGGTCCCTATTCTTAGGTCCCCAAAATAGTAACTACAGCACCCTCATTAGAAAGGACCCTAAGAGGGACCCTACTTTAGAGAACTGCTTTTAGGTCCCCAAAATAGTACAGCACCCTTATTAAAAAAGGACCCTAAGAGGGACCCGGCCTACTTTAGAGAACTACCCCATGAGGATTCAGGCTCGGAGCTTGCAGGACCTGCGCTGAAACATGGGTTAGGGTTTAGGGTCTACAGGTTTAGGGGTTTAGGGTCAGGTTTGGGGTTTAGGGGTTTGGGGTTTAGGGTTTAAAGGTTTAGGGTTTGGGGATTTAGGGTTTAAAGGCTTAGGGTCTATAAAGGTTTAGGGCTTAGGCAAAACATGAGCGTCAGGCTTCGGACAAGACGAGAGGCCTCAAGACCCAGCAGTAAGACTCAAGACTCCATGCATCCGCTATATCGGGTTTCGGGTTTAGGGTTCTATAGCACTTGCGGTCGGATAGGCACTAGCTTCCAGATGCGTGCCGTGGTGCTTCTTCGATCCGGATTTTCAGTCAAAGTGAACTGGCTTCTGCTTATATCACGCATGCATGCTGCCCTAAACCCTAACACCCTAAACTCTAATCATGCCCTAAACCCTAAACCCTAAAAGTGCCTCCAGCTGCTGCATGCCCCGCAGGGTTTCGGTGAGCTTGGCTTTAAGCTCCGCGTTCATGGCCTCCCCGGAAGCGTGGGTTCTGCTGGAAGGATGCTGGGGCTTCCTATATTTATGCTTTTCATATATCTGGTTCCTTGTTGGGGATATATTAAAAATGATCATTTTTGATCCTTATTAGGGTTTTATTATAACAGAAATGTAAAATTGTATCCAACAAGGACCCAGATATAGTTCTTTAAACAAGGTAGGTCATCTGTTTAGGGTTTAGAGTTTAGGAAGGGAGCCTACCTATATATAGTCTCCATTGTAGTTCCTTTTTGGGGGTTACCTTATAGGATCCTAGCTGTAAAACTGGTTAAAGCAAAAAAGGAACTGCAATGGAGACAGAGTCAAGTCGTCAACACATGTATCAGGGTGTTTGAATTCTGGGACTTCTGTAGCAAGCAAAAGTAGGGGCTATCAGTATCCCGATGCGTTTACCTTGCCTGCGAAACCAATGCCCTGGCAACTCCCTAGCCAATAAAGCAATGAACCCTAAATCCTAACACCGAGCCTGAAAGGTAAAGAGAAGCTGTCCAAATCATCGAACTACTACAGCCCTAAACCCTAGCTAATACAAACGCCTTAGCAGTTGGAAGGTTCTAGTATGGTCATGTGGACTGTGAGGCATCTACAGGAGTAGCAGTACGACCTACTAGTTGCTGGACATTGTCGGCTAGACTGCGGTCTATGACTTCGGTTAACAGGAGTCCACCACACACAGAGGCTGTTGATAACCTTCTCTGAGAAGCGCCAGCCGTAAACCGCGTCAATTTGGCAGTGCCGAGAAGGTCTCAGGGTCTCAACAGTCAACAGGTGGAGGATTCTTGAGGTAGTTCTAGCGCAAGATCCTTGAGTAGTATAAAAAACAGGACAAACCCAAATACAAGGGCCTGAATAAATGGAATAGGGCTTTTGGGTTAGATTGTGGCATATAACTACACTAGTTCTATATTGGGACGATACTGCTGTTGCCAACAATTGCTGAGGCCCCTACATTACAAAAACCTCCAATGCCTGCAACACAGAAAATCCGAGGAGGAGGAGACGATTAAACCCTAAACCCTAAACCCCTAAACTCACACCCAAATGGGGCCTGTCGTCGTTTGGCTTCCCCTGCAACAATGCGTAGCTCCTGCCTGAAGTGGCAGCGTCAGCGGGTCGGGGATCGGTTCTGGCCCAGACCGTCCAATATCCCTTAATTGAGGCATACACCTTAGAAAATTATAGTGGGATAGTAGGATCCCGAGTAAGAATTAAGGTGTATCCCTTAATTAACGCATAGACCTTAAATTATAGTAGGGACCCCTAGAAAGAAATACAGTATATACACCTGAATCAAGGGATCTTGGAAGGTCTATGCAGGGAGTTCGGGGTTTGGTATGTTAAAGGATCCTGGGGGTTTGGTTTCGGGTTTAGGGTTTCGGGTTTCGGGTTTAGGGTTTCGAGTTTAGGGTTTAGGGCTTCGGGAGTCTAAGGTTTTTGTAGGGAGATGTAGAGGTGTAGGGCCAGGTGGGTTGTAATGGTGGTACACATACAGTGGCAACAGTAATTGGAGGTAGTGGCCGTGTTTCTGGCGTTTCTGGCTGCTAACGTTCGAACCTAAATCGAAGTCCCTAACCCTAAACCCTAAAGCCCGAAAGCCTTTCCAACACTGTATGGCCTTGAAGCATCACGAGAGATCCCGAGAATCAAGTCGGCAAGCTGACAGCCGCCTCCCATGAGACCCAAACGATCTTCTAGCAGAGCTGGAACGAATCTTTTTTCCCAACAGAGTCCCTCTAGATCCTAGATTCCGCAACGACCGCGTGAACACATCCGCAGACATGTCATCCAACCTTGAACATGATCATGAGGGTAGTTCTAAAGTAGGGTCCCTTTTAGGGTCCTTCTTTATAAGGGTGCCGTACTATTTGGGGGACCTACAAAGAGATCCTAATTTAGAGAACTACCCATATAAATATAGTACCCCTTATAGAAACCCTTATAGATCCTCTTTTATAGGGGACCCTAAACCCTTGGGGGACCCCCTAAACCCTAAACCCTTGAACCCCCTTAAGAACAAAGACTTCTGTCCGTCCGAGGCCCGCTCTGGAGCTGCCTCCCTATCTTGGGAGCGTTGGGCGCGGCATCTGCGAGGAGGGCGGCCAAGCTCTCCTAGAGTCAAGGGTTTAGGGTTTAGGAGTTTAGGAGTTTAGGAGTTTAGGAGTTTAAGAGTTTAGGAGTTTAGGGGTTAGGGTTTAGCGTCAAGGGTTTTGGGTGTAGGGCGGCTGAAGACAACACCATAAACCCAGAAGGGAATGAACTACAATTTGGGGTTTGAGACGTATGGCTGATTCGTTCCTGTTGTTCTTTTTGTCACTGGTGGGTGTACTGGCCAACTTCATCAATGTCGGCCAAACACCGCACCTTTCCAGACCCCCTACGATCCAATTTAACAAAAGAACACGACCGTAGTGAAGCACTATGTAAACGATCCCGCAGCGGACTCCAGAAACAAGAGACTTTGGGGATCACCCCCCACACCTTAAACCCTCAACCCTACGCTAGAGGGTTTGGGCTTCACTACCTGAACCCAGAGGACGAGACAGCGGCTTGGGCTCTTGTGGCCTCGTATGTCGAGCCCATCTCCATCCTGTTACTGCCTGGGCACAGGAGCAACCGCTCTGCCATGCCAGGCAGGCTATGGCCGAGATCCTTTTGTTGCTAATATAGGGGCCTTAATAATGAGAATAGGGTTTTGGGGCCCATTATACTATAACTATAATAAGGAACCCCCAAAATTCCTGGCCCTGCTCCCTTTGTTCTGAGTGGCCCGGTTACGCGGTTTGTCTTGACGGCACCACCTCCTATCTCGACCCTCGCCGACCTGTGAGTATGCGTCTCCGTGACGCCCGGGCTTATGCCACTAGGATTGACGCGGCGTGCGCTAAGGTTGTGCTTTGTCTGTCTGTGGCATCTGAGGGTCTTGTCTCCTAACCTGCACTTGGGCCTGGGAGCTCCTGGATTTGCGCAAGCTGGGTTTAGTCCTTGCGACGAAAGCTTTGCCTCTCCCCTGGACTAGCTCCTGCTGTTTCACCATCAAGCTCGACTTCGTTTGCAAGGCACGCACCCGAACCGGGTTCTACCGCTGAGAATTCGTGAAATCACTATCTGACCCCTACAACCCGATATATCCTGAAATCCCCACGAAGGGTTCTGCTTCGCTCCAAAACCTATCCCATCCTCAACCCCCCAAAGTAGGTAAAATAACGGCCCGAAACCTATACATAGGGGCTGAGTACCCTAAATTATAGTAGGATCTTTAAGCCCCAAAAGGTTAACGGTTACATACTCAGCCCCTAAGTATAAACGGCTGTTATTTTTCTATGTAGTTTTGGGGCTCCAGGATCTCCCTAAACCCTATCAGAGCTCCAAAGCAGAGGGCTTTGGGCCCAAATCTTATAAAGTCTAAAGACGAAGGTTTCAGACTCACTACACGTTCTATGCTGAACTTGGAACCCACGCACAAATTATGATATTTAGCAGAAACTCTTGTAACCAAAAACTAGAAACTATTTCTAAGTACCCCTACGTTTACATCACTTCGGCGGTCCTCACTCGCCTGCCTGCGAGCTCGGGCCTCCGCAGCTGCCTCGGCTCATCTTCGAAAGTGCAGAGTCCCCATAATCCTAAACCGCCAAAACCCCAAAACTTCAAACCCTAACCCAAAACCCCTAAACCCTGACCCCTAAACCCAAAACCCCGAACCCCTAACCCCCTAGGATGTGAGGGAGGCCCTTTCAATCCTCGGTTCGGAGACCCAAAGCCCACCACACACAGAATCCTACAACTCTGCAGGGTGCAGGGTCTAGGGTTTAGGGTGTGAGGTTGGGGCGTTGGAGAAGGTTTAGGGTTTAGGGTTTAGGGAGTTGGAGAAGCTTCAAAAGCTTGCAACCCTAAACCCAAAACCCATATGGCAGTTGCCCCAGGGTTCCAACACCTCAGTGGCAAGTTTCGCATAGGGGCCTCAATGGGACACCAGTACTCTTCCTTCCGGCTTCTTTGCTATGCTTCTACTAAACCCAAGACCACCTCAACCCCAAAACCTCGGCAAAAAATGCTAGGTGTGCGTGCATCTGTAAAACCTGAGCCTAAAACCGCTTTGGGGCGGCCGTGGCAGTAAGTCGTAAAGCTCTCAAAAGCACTCTGAACACCTATCCCTGCAACCGTAGTTCATGTGGGGGCCTTAATAATTAGAATAGGTTTTGGGGGGTCCCTTATATATAATTGAAATAAGGGACCCCCAAAAAATAGTATGGTAATTATTTCTAGGTTCGCCAGTAGCCCCTTGATAACAAGGGTACCCCTTTTCCTACTATTTGGTTTTAATAAGGGAACCCAAAAAGAAAAAGGGCAAAAAGGGTACTACTGGGGAACCTAGATTTAAGCCGCTATAATATATCCTCAGCCCTGACCTCCCTGCACTCGCTGGCAAGCAGCCTGCTGCTTCTGTACGACCTTGTCTCGGAGTCGTGCGAGACTCGCCTTTTGGGCCTTCCGTGCGTCAACCCACGCTGCAAGGGTTTGGGGTTTAGGGTTTAGGGCCAGGGAATCCTTTTTGGGGTTACCTTCTGGGATCCTAGAAAAACTTGGTGACAAAGGAATTACACAATGGAGACTATAGGCAGGTTGCGGCCGGCCCTATGGCGTTTTCTAAGGTTCAGTCTCAGTTTGTCAAGTGCAGAATTGAACCCAAATCCTTCAATCTGCAAAATGTAAGGGCCTTCATAATTAGAATCGGGTTTTGGGGTATATTCTACTGATTCTACTGCAATCCTAATAAGGAACCCCCCTAAAAATAGTATTGGTACTTATCTAGGCCCCTATATAAACCCCTGAATCCCTGAACCCCCAAAGCCTGAATCCCCAAACTCCCTGCTCCTAAACCTGCAATGAAAAGAAGGCACTTCTGGCCGAAAGGCACGAAACTTAAGCTCGCATTCTAGCTTGAGAGCCCGATGCCTAAACTAGTTCGGCCTTTGGGGTCCTGAAATTGTTGGATTCTGCCCTCAACCTTGTAGCCCCAAGCCGTAAATCCTAAACTCTAATTCCTGTGCTGCGATTCTGGATTTCAGAGATTCGGAGATTCAGCTATCGATTCTGCTCCATGCAGAGTCTCCTGCTTCGGGTACAAGTTGGGCAAGTCTAGACGCTCAGCTTTAGGAACGGCCCATCCTGTTGAAATCGAGGCGGCCTCTTTATTTTGAAGGGCCAAAAACGAAATTTCTGAATCAACAAACAGGGATTCAGTGTAGGGTTTAAGGTCAGAAGCAGAACCTTAACCCCTAAACCCTAAAACCTGTACCCCAAATCTGGCTCAGGTTTCTTTCTTACGACCCCACATTTCACAGGCTGTCCCAATCCTCCGATCTGTCTTGCTTTGTGTATGTTGAGGACACCTTTTTGACGAGGGTTTCTGCGCGGGTTATATAAAGATTCCGTGGAATGCATGCACCTGTAGTAGAGTATATACTTGAGTAGAGGGCTTCCTGCATAGATACTTTCACGCCAAAGTATATACTGCATGGCCGAATAGCGCAAGGGGTACATGGTCCTATACATATGTATGTGTATATCTATATATACATACATATATATATATACACACATATATATATATATAAGCCCATAGACCCCTAGTGTTAATTGAAGCAAGACGCCCGTGACAACATGCAGATCCGGAGACTGAAACTCCTTGCTCCTCTCTCCCAAGACCTTGAACTCTAAGAGCTTCAAACCCATATTTCCTAAGTCCTACCCTGAACACCCTGAACCCTCTAAACCTTATAGTAACTAAGTCCTAACCCTCGGGTTTCAAGTCTGAAGAATGCAGGGTTGAGAAGACGCTGTGGACCTTCAAAACCCTGAAACCTCAAGCATCAAGATCGCACTTAGGGTTTGCATAAGGGTTTAACATAGTAGTTTAGGCTAGGGCTCAGGGCATGGCGCTTGATGGCAGCCACAAGGAGAGTTAAAACTACACTCCCAAGTCCTGACGAGTAGGGTTGCAATGCTAATGCACGCGAACCCTACAGTGAATGAACCCTGGCCAGAGCAGCCAAACACTAATGTAGAGGCCTTAATAATTAGAACAGGATTGTGGGGGTTCCTTATTATAATTATAGTATAATATATCCCCCAAACCCTATTCTAATTATTGAGGCCCCTTTATTGTGTCTGCAGCTGCCTCCTCCGACTCCTCCAACGTGCCATCGCCGGATTTCCCAACAGGGGGTGCCTCGCCATGTTGCGATTCTGCACAGGAACTTCGAAATTAGAACACCGAAACTGCGGGCTCAGGATTTGGGGTCTTAAGGGTGCCGAGCTCTGGGCTCTGGGTTTAGGATCTTAGGGGCTGAGAATAGCCCACAAAAGGTTAATCTTTTGAACTATAGTAGGATTCTACAAGTCAAGCCCAAAAGGGTTAAAGGTTACCTACTCAGCCCCTTAGGGATTCAGGGCCGACCCTGAGCCGAAACTCACACCACTTTCCCCCCGTTCCGACATGCTTCAATGCTTACACGGCCACGGTTCATGATCTAGGCTCTTCAGTAACCCCCTGAAAAAAATAAGCCCACTGAAGCCCCAACAGCTAATCGCAAATACATGTTACGAAACTGGCGAGGTCTGTCAGAATCCTTTCAGTCTGAGCGAGCGGGCCATCCAAGGTCATGTCGATACTTTGCACACAATGCTTCGGTTTTGGGGATTTGATGTTTGAAAAGGACATCGAGCATGTCCGTCAGTTCCGGAACCCGCTCCGGAACCCTAACCCGCTCGGAAACCCGCTCCGGAACCCTCTTCCGCTCCGGAACCCGCTACGGAATCCGTTCCGGAACCCTCTCCGGAACCCCGGAACCCGCTCCGCAACCCGCTCCGGAACCCGCTCCAGAAACCGTTTCAACGCGCTGCAGTCTCCGGAACTCCGGAACCTGCTCCGGAACCCGCTCCGAAACCCGCTCCGGAACCCGCTCCGGAACCCTCTCCGGAACCCGCTCCAGAAACCGTTTCAACGCGCTGCAGAACTCCGAAACCCGCTCCTCGGAACCCGCTCCGGAACCCTCTCCGGAACTCGCTCGGAAACCCGCTCCGGAACCCACTCCGGAACCCACTCCGGAACCCGCTCCGGAACCCGCTCCGAAACCCGCTACGGAACCCGCTCCGGAACCCGCTCCAGCACCCGCTCCAAAACCCAAGGGCTGAAGACCCCATCGCTTCGCTGTTGGGGAAAAAAGGTAGGTCTTTTCAAAGATATAGAGTTCCTTTAAAAGGTAGGTCTGCTGGGCCGCCGGCCACAGGTAATCCATGACCCTCATCCTCGGCCCCCGTAATCCCTACTTGGAGGGTCAGGGGACTTAGTAAGTAGGTAATAAGTAGACTTATAAGTAACCTATTAAAAGGACTCCAACTGGGGTTACGATACTTCTAAGTCTATAAAAGAACTACTTACTAAGTCCCCCGACCCTCCAAATAGACTTTTAAACCTCATCCCTAAACCCTTGCCCATGTAGTAGAAGCCATAAAGTCGGAGCATCATAAGCCTCATGTCCTTCATTAATCCAAGGTTGAAGCCATGGGCCCCTAGTATGGGCCCCTGACCCTGGGATCCTTAGCTTAGTTCCCCAATACCCAACCTTCAAACTTTTTTGGCTCTTATAAATTAGTAGTAACCTGAAAGTTTAACCTTTTATTTGCCTGGGTTATTGGGGAAGTAAATATATGGAGCCTCTGGGAAAGCATAAGGGGCCCTAGCATTCATCATTCTAAACCCATGTTTAGGGTTTAGGGTTTATGTTTAGGGTTTATGTTTAGGGTTTATGTTTAGGGTTTCGGGTTTAGGGTTTACAGTAGGGTTTAGGGTTTAGGGCCTCAGAGGCCCCCAAACCCTGAACCTATATGGTTCCAACTTTCTGGGGTCCGCTGCAAGCCCTAGACCCTAAACAGGCCCTAATAGAGAAGCCGAAAATGAATACCTGTATTATTCGTTAGGTTCCTTATTATATTCGAACTTTGTAAAGGGGCCCAAAACCCTATTCTAATTTATTCAGGCCCCTCAACCCTAAACCCTAAACCCCTAAACCCTAAGCCCTCCTCAGGGGTTTACATCGCATCAGCAGGCTGCGCCTGTCTGCCAGCAGCCCCCGCGTCGCCAGGGGCCTCGGGGGTTGCGGTTGAGGGTTTTAGGGCTTGGGGTGCAGGCCTTTGGGTTTAGGGTTTAGGGCCTACGTTTAGGGTTTAAAGGGTTTGGGGTTTAGGGTTTAGGGTGGAGCTTCGCGGGTCGAAGGTTCAGGTTTTTGGGGTTCGGGGGTTTAGGTTTGTCATTGACTGAGGTCTTGTTTTGAAGCTTTGGCTTTGAACTGCCCCCTGGACATAAAACCTCACATTGCCCACTTTCGAAGCCCGGAACCTAACAAGCCCAAAATCAAGCCGTAGCATAATGTATTCCCCAACCTCCAGCTCAATGAAGACCCCCATGATGGGAAAATCAGCAACATCTAAACCCTACACCCAAAACCCTAAACCCTATAAGCCCTAACCCCTAAACGCCCTAAACCCTGTAAACCCTACCTCCCCCCCCCCAAAAAAAAAACCCTAAGCCCTATAAACCCTAGTCCCTAAAAAACCTAAACCCTGTAGACCCTAAACCCTAAAACCCCAAACCCTAAACCCTATAAGCCCTAAACCCCTAAACCCTAGCCCTATAAACCCGAAAACCGTAAACCCTAAACCCCATAAATCCTAAACCCCTAAACCCTAAACCCTCACCCCTACACCCTGAACGCCATAAACCCATAGGCTCCCTTCAGACACGCCTCAGCCCGCCAAGGCCGCAGGCAGCAGCAGTCCCCTCAGCCACTGCTCTGTGTCCCTGCCAAGCTTTTGGGACTTAGGGTTTAGGGTTTAAGGGTTTAGGAAATCCTAAACCCTAAACCCTAATTTCGGGTTATAGAGTTTAGGGTTTAGGAAACCCTAAACCCTAAACCCCTAATTTAGGGTCTAGGGCTGCAGAATCGGCACTGGCAGCTTGCCTTCTGCACTGGTGGTCGGAATGACCAGCACAGAAAATAATGATGATCTGTAGGCAGAACGATAAAGTACAATGAGGAGCTAAAGGATGAGCTCCCACGAAAGATCGGTCTGCAATGGCTTTTGTCCCGCACTATGCTGAAAGCTCACACCGGGCCTCGAGCCCGCCTTTGCGGAGTGAAAGCGCACATGCGCGGCACATCAGCGGACACAGCAATTGGTCCTGCACATTTCAACACCGGTGAAACTTCTATCTTGATGTGTCCGCGAATTGCCGGGAGTCGTCTCGGAAACTGTCATCAAGCAATGCTTGCGTTGCTTTTGCCAGGCTCGCTTTTTCTTAGCTGACACAAACTTTTCATCAAAGTGAATGCTGATATGATCTTTCTGCAGAGCCATAAGCAAACCATTGTATGTGAAGGGCTTTGAGAGTCCATCGGCCAGCTGTTGATCTGCATCAACCCACCTGAAATTAACCCCAATAGCCTGAATCCTTTCCCTGATGGACAACACTTCTAAGGCCAACCTCCTCTCTTCAAGCTGAAGTCCACTGGTCTCAACCCTCATCACCGAATCAAACAGGTTCTTACTGTCCGTGACCACAACCGAAGGTATCTGCCTCAATGCCTCATCCATATCCCGAATAGGAATTGGCTCGGGATTGAACCAATCGATCAGAATCTGCTTGGTGAATTCATGAGCATCGATTGCATGACTACCTGTCTGAATCTCAGCAGCCGTGGAGCTTCGACAAATCCGAGGTAGCTTCCTACTCTGCCAAGCCAGGGGCGAGAACCTGCTGCTTTCGCCTTCAAGGATACCCTGATCAACCAACATGGTCAACAAACCACCTTGTGAGGAACCGTCCTTTCTACAGGCATACGACGCATCATGATACGTCAAAAGAACCGGTCTCTGAATATCCGAACTGAAGTGAATCGAACCCTGGCTAAGAACCCTCTGAAATCGGATAAGCTTGTTCGCTTGCAGCAGATGATCAACGGTAGCATCCTTGAAGCAGCCTTGGAGGTATGACACGCTAGCACACAACCAGGGAGCAGACTGTGTAGCCCGCCACGATAGGGCTCCCAGTGCAGCTCTCAAAAGCTTACGCTCTCCTTCGCTAACTGCTTCTTCACCCTGGTCGCGTCGCTCTCGGGTCATCGGAATTTCAACCAAACCCTCAGCGTAGCGCTCTTGATTCAGTTCAATCGAGGAATCGTCGTTTTGCTTAAGCTCACACCCACAAAACATGGTGCTCTCCTCTTGCAAATCCTTCCATGAACCGAATGGAAAGCTACTCCGGAGGGTCTCGATGCGGTCCTGAAAATGCTGTCCTGCTCCACAGCACAGCAAATCATCCACGTGGATGCCTATCAACCCTACAAGCTCGTTTTCGTGAAAAAGTTTCCACACACAAGGTTCAAGCTTTGATTGTTGCCATCCCTGCTTGGCCAGTTCTTTCCCTAATTTATCCGCCCAAGCTCTAGGAGCGTGAAGGAGCCCATACACAGCTTTCAAGATACGGAAGACTTCGTGACTCTTCATGTTGAGCATACGACGAACTTCTTCAGGAGGTTCGGCGAAGATTTCGCGTGAGAACTCGGTCTTGTCTCCGTTCAGAAACGCAGTTTTGATGTCACCAACATACGTTTTCCAGCGTCGTTGGGCACTCAAGGCCAGAATCATGTTTCGGCTTTGGGTGCTCAGGGTAGGGGAATCACGCTTCAGCAGCAATAAATCGGGGTCCTGGTACCCTTTTATGATCAGCCTAGCTTTTGGTTTGCGATTAATCACCTGACCCTCATCATCACACACATCCTTCCACGTGAGGACCCATCTCATGCCTAATATCCTCTCGGATGGCACGTTGTGACGTCTGGCTATTTCCACAGCTTCGTGTTCAAGGTAGGAACTAAGTTCGCTTTGCATGGCCTTCATAAAATCAAGCTTGTCACCTTCCTCAAGAGCCCTGAACTGAACCTCAGCCCGCTTCTTAGGTTTCTCATTCAAAACCCAGTGTTGTTTGCCATACGCCTTCACCTTGTGCACATCACGAGGTTGAATGTCCAAGGCAATCTCAAACACTTCAGCCTGGTCCTCTAACGCCGTCAAGAAGTATGACTGAATGTTTCTAGTAGTACCGAGCTGCCTTGGAGGAGGAATCTCCTCCCATGATGCATCAGGACGCTGCCAGTCAAAACATCCGGTCTGAATGCTCATTGGTTTAAGAGCCCTGGGGTCAGAAGACTCGGCGCTGCTTTGGAAAGTCAGGGTGTTACCAACGTCTTCCCCAGGGATCTGTTCAAGTTCTTCATCAACACTCCAAATCAGGTTTTCCTGAGCACTCATACGGAAACCTACCGGCGTACGACTTCTTGAGCGATTTACTTCAGCTCGGGGATCATGCGAGCCTCGAGCTGCTCGAGGCGCTGACGCAGAGCTTCCATCTGCTCCTGAAGTCCCATGCTCGCTGACATGGCCTGGTA
The DNA here is from genome assembly GCA_905231915.1 of Symbiodinium necroappetens. Classification (NCBI taxonomy): domain Eukaryota; class Dinophyceae; order Suessiales; family Symbiodiniaceae; genus Symbiodinium; species Symbiodinium necroappetens. The sequence goes on from CAJNJA010005408.1 coordinate 14,087, forward strand.
GAGGGCGGCCTGCTGCTGCTGGTTCGCCTGTTCCAGCTGACCCACTTGCACGTTGAGGTACCTCACGCCCTCGCGGAGGGTCTCGATCATCGCCGTCACGGATCCGGGCAACTCGCGATCCGGACTCTGAGCCCAGACTTCTTGCCATTCGCTCAATGTCTCGGGTTGCTTCTGCATGTCTCCGGAACTCTTCGCGGATGGAGTCTGATATCCCGTCGTCACGCTGTAGTGGTAGCCCTCCTTCCGCGCCGCGTAGCTCAGAAGAGGGATGAAGCTCGGATTCTCGGCCTGATGGTCCATGAGCCACAGGACGTACTTCGTCTCCTTCGCCACTGTCTCCACCGTCTTTCCGGCGAACTTGCCCTTGGTCAACTTCTCCTGGCCCAACTCCTCGAGGTCCTTCTCGTTGCACCGCTTCTTCTCCTCTGCGACGGAGTCCTGAATCTTGTTCTGCTCCTCGACTTGCGCCTTGAGCTTCAAGGCCTTCTGGAGCTCTTGATTCGTCTTGGCCATGGTGAGGGGTTTGCTTACCGAAAACGCGTCTTAGGGGCACGGGGTTTCTACTACCTGAGCCGATCTCCACATCATGAAGTTC
>CAJNJA010005409.1:0-22891 GCA_905231915.1 Symbiodinium necroappetens
TGCAAGCTCTTCTGAGCCCCTAAAATAGTGGTGCCTCTGGGCGCCAAAGTCTACAATTGACAGGCTCCAAAGTATAGAATTCTGAGCTATGGCTACAAACACCCCCCGCAAGCGCTGTGTGTGGGGACCTGGATCTACCCATGAAAACGACTACTTGGCATGCGGTAGAGAGCTTTGATAGCGCCTAACATGTCTTCGGGAATGTTCAATCTAGCAAGCGAAAAGGAACATCTTTTCATGATCAATCTTATCAAAGGCTTTTTTCCAATCTAAAAATATCAGGAACAAACGTTCATGTCCCTGTTCAACGACGTCGGTGAGGCGCCGCACGCAAAAAAAGAGCTTCAGCTGTTGACCTGCCTTCCGGAAACAAACTGTGTACTTCCGATGTGTGCATTAATGGCGTTAGCTATCCTAGCTTCGAGAATGTATTTAATAAAGCAAGAGCCATGGCGGCTAGCGCAGACAGCTTGCAAACACAGCCAGCACTACAGAGAGGTCTGACAGCAAAGTCCTCAGCACCAATGTGATACAGAAACAGACATGCAAGCAGGCAAGCGAGCCTTCTGCAGAAGATTGCAAAAGGAGATGTTAGCTGTGGTCCAAGGCGTTGCTCCAAAACAGCCACAGCAGAAAACTAGAACCCTATGCAAAACCACAATATGCCTTGAGGCGGCGCAGCCGGCTGGCATGACAATTGCGAGCAAAAGGGCCGAGCACGACGCAACAGCTAAGCGCTCACGCTTCTAAAAAATGTCGCCTGAGCAGCTGGGCGCAAGAGAGACAGCCCTCCAGAGTAGAAGCCGCATCGGCACTCCAGAGTGTGGTTCCAGTTTTCAGCTTCGAGCTTCTGCTTCTGAACACTGAAGAATCGACCCAATCGCGAAAACCTGCAGCAGAAGCGCACAGTAAAGACTCCATTTGAGCTCTTAGGCCCAAAGAATGGCATCATGGCGCCACCAGGCCTGGCGTGACAAGACACTGAGAGCTCAGCTCAGAAGATCTCGACACAGGAGGCATGCACTACAAAGTCACGCTACAAGGCAAGGTACGCTCGCTGCAGGCGGCGAGCTTGCACTTGTAGCAAATCTACCAATTTAGCAAAAACCCGCAAGAGCTCGCTTCTCTCTCAGGAAGGTGTTGCTGGGGCATTTGCAGCCATTACTTAGAATTCTTCACTTTAAGTGTGCCAATGTTCGTCCTTGGCGCTAGTAGGCAGCAGTATTGTTGGAGCTCAGAAGAGCCGCCAGGGGCGTCCACTCCTAGCTGGAACTCGGAGCAGCTTGAAGACCTGCAAAAAGTTGTTTAGACTTCCTGAGCGCCACTCGGAGTGGCTCGGAGTGGTTCGAGTTCGGAGTTCATAAAAACTGGGAGTATCAAGCTCCTTCGATTTCCAAGAAGCAGAACTCGGAGTTCTTTTGTGGGGATCGACATGGCTGGAATTGCTTGGGTGCCCATTGTTTTTCACAAAGATACTCAGCCAAGGCATGTGCTTTTTTGATTATGGGTCATGCTATAGATATTTGGGATAAATGGCTTCTTCTCGTATCCACTGTTACGCCAAGCCCTCACGTCAGACAATTCTTGCGTCGCTCCACCTTCCACATTTGTTTATCTTTATGCGCTTTTATGCGCTTGTTTGTAATTTCTCTGTTCAATGCTTTCTCCTCCTCCAGCCTGCCATTATTTCCAGCTGTTTGTCGATCTTGTATCAACGGCCGTGTCTCATCGCTAAGATAAGGCTTCGCAATGACTTTATGACGTCTTAGAAAGGATTGGTTTTCAGGGGTCTTCATTGCCATGGCAAAACGTTCACAGTTGGATAAGCCCTCGTCCTGTCCATGCTCTAAGGAAAACAGGTTACGTATCTGTTCGTTGTATGTCACTTGTTGTCCTGAAGTCGGAGGAAAGTATCGTATTGCAGGATCTTTTTTGCGCGGGCTTGGGCCTTCAATTTGAGCCTTACTGCTGCTGTAACGATAGCGTGGTCGCTGTTGATCGCAATGTGAGGTCTTGATTCCACGTCCGTGATTCTGTTTCTAAAAGTGTTGGGTGCTAAAACAAAATCTATCTGTGCGAACCTGTCTGGAATCCATGGGCTCTTGAAACCATCCGTCGTAACGTCCTTGTACGTACATTTCTTGTGATCTGGTTTGGGGAAAAACGTGTTCATGATTTCATATTCATTTGTAATGCAAAAATCGATTAGGAATTGACGGTTGTCTCGCTGCTCTTCTGGGAGGTCCGGTACATGTTGTGAGCCGTATCCAAAAGTGTATCTGCCCATATCTTGATCTTCGACTTGGCTCATGCTGCCGTGTAACCTGGCGTTTGTGTCACCCAAAATAAATGTCGGAAGATGCTTCCAGCGGGCATGCACAATATCCTGCAGCATGTCCCAGTGTTGCAATTTTTTCCTCCAGTGATCTGCCACTGGGTGGCGCATAATGGTTTACAAGACAAATATCTGGGCCATGGTTGGCCAATAAAACTTCTATGAACCTGCTGTTGTGTGGGATGCAATCTTTAACATGATCAATGAGTTTAGGGCCTATGACAAAACCAACTCCGTGATGTTCAATAATTCTATTTGCGGCCTTTGCTTTTGCTTGTGATTTTGTGTTTGCAATCCTACCAGGTCGGTTTACCTGCACAGGCCTCGGATGCTGATCTTGAGCGTTTGATTTAAAAACAAACTTGAACTTATCACCATTTTTTCTTGAATTTTTGTTTCTTCCGAACTGGTACTGATTTTAGTTTCTTGTATGGCCATGATGTCGATGCGGTGTTCCTGCATAATCTGTATGATTTGTTCGCGCTTTCCTGTTTCAACAAGCCCTCTGCAATGTAAAAATGCTACGGTGATTTTTTCAGCATAACTTAGCTTCGTTGCTGTCGTTCTGTTGGGTGATTGAGAATTCCCATTGAGACTCTGACTATTCTGACTATTGTGTTTAGAATGACTTTCTGACAAACCGTGGTTTGACGAACTTGATTTGATTCTTCGCTTGATTCTCCTTCTGGTGTCCCTTTCAAGTTTTCGCTGGATTGTAATTTTTCTTTGTATCTTCCACGTTTGTATGAGACAACCATGTTGTTTTTTACCATGTCTAAGCAACTTCTTGGCATTGCGCTGATCGCTATGCTTCTCACGTGAAAATGATAGCTGTGATGACGCCTGTGTCTCGTCTTTATGGTTTGCTCTCAGTAGGTTGGCTTCTTGGATTGCATCACCAAGTGGAGAGGCTGCAATCAACTTCCTCACCACTTCGCTGCTTGATGATTTTATTACGCGCCAGTTTCGGTGGTTCTCAGCTCTGATTTCGTTCCAGTGTTTATAACGGCTAAATCTAACGATAATGTTCCTATTTCCTCTTCTCGTTTTATGTTTATAGGGGCTAAAATTTGGTTGTAAAGCAGCTCGGTGTGGGTCGTCATTCTGATGACGCTGCTGGCTCGGATCCTGGCTATTGTTTAGGGTGGGGAAACTAGTCATAATACAAAACTGCTCATTTTCCAACGACTCCGATCGCGCTGTCAACCCGCCTCGCCTCATGAAGGCGGGAGCTTTGTAAAAACTGCTGTACTTACGACAGCGTAGGCCTATGCTTTCATTGATTACGTGATGTTTAGAGTGGACAGAGGTAATTATTGGGTGTGGTAGTGTGTATAGCCTCTTATAACTGCCATATGAAGACTGAGAGCTTCGGACTTCGTCCGAAGCGTATTCACACTGAGATTCACACTGAGGGCTTCCATATGAAGCCGTGTATCTAGGGACTGCGTCCCTTGTATGTTCACACTGAGATTACACTGAGACCTACCATATGAAATCCTCGAGGCATGTGCCTTGTCCATGACATGTTCACACTGAGATTCACATTGAGAGCTGCCCCTTTGGAGCGCGTTACCCCTCGGATGTATCCATCAATGCCTGTGCTTTGTCTTCATCCTTGAGCGCCTGCTGTACATGCACATTATTTTTCCAATCATGTACAAGAACGAATTTGCACCAGTACGGATTTCTTGCATCGAATGCAAAGTCCATAGCTGCATAAAGTCCCTTGCTAGTGCCCTTTCTGCCCTCACCATGCTCTCGGCTCTTTCCCTTACCTTTCCCTCTCCCTGTACTCGCTGAAATCCTCTCGAAGGTGGCTTCGAAATGAGCTTGCACATCATCAAAGATGGACTCGTCAGCGAAAACAGAACATGTCGCGTTCGCGTATGAGAAATGGAGCCAGATGAGGTAGTCGTGAGAGTACTTGATGCGAACCACATTCTCGTTCCATACTGGGTAAAACTCCACATCGTGACCATTTATGCATTCCATGGCTGCTTTCAGGAATCGTCCTCTCAATCGCGCATCTTCGCTGAATGTCTTTCGAATGCGAACTTCATGATTGGATTCTCGTCCTGTTGCCATAGACCACCACCAAAGCTTCAATCGCTTGTGAATGTAGTTGTCGAGGAACCATTGAAAGACTTGATTCCTGTGCCAACCCGAGGAAAACTTAATCACGATGATGTTGCTGAGCTCGCCCCTAGTGTTCATCAAACTTTTGATGGAGTCGCGATCTTTTGATTTGGATTGTTGGAGTACCCAATCTGCAAACGCATTACGGTCTTCTTCACTCGCATCTTTTGGAAAACCTTCAATGGAGAGTGAAAGCGAGGCGTTCCTCGCGTCATCTTGTAGCTTCTTCTGTAAGAGATGGGCATTAATAGACCATGAGATTCCACATCATATGTTGCGTCCTCAAGTTGCTGGCTCATCATGTCTAAACGCTTGTTGGTGTCCTCCTGCTCTGTGCGCTGTCTCTTCCTCAACAAGCGTAGCTCCTTCTGCAAGTCCTCGACTTAGATTTCTTCCGTGTCCATACGTTCTTCTTCTGATTCTGCCTCTGGTTTGTCTGATGAGCTGGAGATGGAATGTGAACTTGCCGATCGTCTACACTCTTCTTTGGTTGGTGGCATCTTCAGGGGAGTCTTTGTACCATCACTACGGACCGGAGTGCTGACTGTCATGTCCTGCATGCGAAGTGTCGTGAGTGCCATAGAAGGCGTCTCACTCTTTGATGCTTGTGTCTTTTTGGATTCCTCTGAAATATTGGATTTGCGTGCCTCTGAGCTCTCCTCTTCTGACTCACTGAACCTGGTTCTCTTCTCTGCGGCAACTTCTGCTGCTTGTTTGCTTTCGTCTGGTTGTGTAACGCGTTCATCCTTCTTCTCATGCTCCGGTGTGAACTCCAAGCGCTTGCCTGCGGTTTTCTTCTCTGCTCCCTTGGCGGCTGCCTTTGATGCTGCATTTGCTTTGTCCTCCTTCTGTGAATGATCTTTTGTCTTGCGCTCATCTTTCGGGGTTCTACTTTTGTCTCGTCCCTTGTCCATGGCTTATCGACCTACGGAAAACCTACGCTCCCATGCTGCGACCCTCGAGCCTGGTTGGATTCCATGCTGATGCCAAACTTTGCACAGCAAGCTTTTTGCAATTTCAAATCACGAAATATAGAGCAGTCAGAGAAGTGTTGCAGTCCAGGTGAGTCGTTCTGCGTTTGATTTTGCATGTCTTTTGATTCGTTCCGGGAAGTCGTACTTGTCTTAAGCCAAAGAGACAAAACGTTCCAACCAGGCACGCAACGTGTTCTCATCCGTTCAGAAGAGATCGTAGTACAACTACTTTCAGTGGGTTTGCTAGGTGTGGTCTTGCACACACAGCCCTGCATCTCGAAGCTTCCGTCACAGTTTTCCAACATTCTGTATTTCCCGAGTAGAATTAAGTTTTACTTTGCGTGCGATGGGGCAGCACATCGCTTGCAGTAGTTTCTGCTCCAGGCAGGATCCGTCCGACCCAATTCTACTGTCAACCTCCACATGTTCGGTCTCGGACGATTTCAGACGTCAGGGCCAAGAAGTGCTGACATTGCACGCTATTCAGGTGTCTGTGATAAGGTTCTTAAGATCGATAGCGGAATCCATTGGGACCGGGAATGAGCATAACTTTCTCCGGACCCGATTGGTTTCGAATAGGACCAGTTTCAGTCTAGGTGTTTGGTACCGAGTTGTTTTGGGTGACCAGACTGATACTGTTCAAGCATGTGGCTATTGCCTGTGGCCGGTGTCCAACAGTTGGCACTGGCGCCCCGCGGGCTTAAAAGCAGCTTTTCGGAAACATGTTGAAGCGATGCGTGTAACCATTACTCGTCGTGTTTCGGCGTTTGCACAGGATCTGCGCACAGGATCATGGAAGTGTCCAAATCCGTTGAGGGCCAGGCCGGAGCTGCCTCTTTGGGACTGGCAGAGTGTCATGTTGCCAAATGTTTGAGTGTAATGATGCGTGATGTGTAGAGCTGACGATGCGTCCAGGTATTGTAGTTCATCGTGTGCGTTTGTAATTACGGAGTAAACGTTCTCTGGCCATCCGAGGCCGCTGGCTTTACTTCACATTCAGAGCATCTCCATGAGCCCGTGTCTCAACGCCTCGTACCTTCTCGCGATCACAGATTTCCCAGGCACGCCGTGTCGTGGAATTCCACCAGGCGCACATCTCCGCACCTTGGACAGTTGAACGCTTCGGCAAAGCCGTGGCAAACGCTCTGACTGTCATCTTTGATCTTGTCCAAGTGTTGTCTTGTGATTCTTCCACAGCAACGAGCATCGACAAAATGTTTCCTTTGGTGTGGATTCGCCCCGCTAGGCACCTTCAACAAGTGAAACTTGACAGCTTCTGGTGCGTTGGCAGCGTGGCATGTAACAGGCGATATCGAGAACTCAATTCAGGTGATGCTCAATAAGGAGGATAAGGAACACAAGCACACAACCGAAGTACGACGATGAGACTCGAATGAAGCAAGCTGTCGGTAGGTTCCCTTGGAATATCAGTATTGTCGTGGAATCGTAGTGTCACGCACCTGGCCTGAACTAAGGATCATTTGCTAAAAAGCTGCGCAGGCGCAGGCCGCTGTGCTAGTGCAGCTGCCACAAGCTGCTCCGATCAAGTGTTGGTGTGCTACATGACATGTCAATGTGTGAGTCTGTGCCAGTACACCCAAGTCAGAAAGATTTGGAAGCTCGGCGTGACATCACGTGCCGGCGAACTTCCTCAGTCCAGCGCGGCAGGCAATGAGAAGCCATTTAGACATACCTTGTCCAACGGCGCCTTGGCGAGAAATTCTATGTGTTGGCTATCTCTGCTTTGTGTTTTGTCACGAATGCCATGACGTTTGCTAACATTCTGAATCACGAGCGATCAATCGCATGCCGAGTTGGGACAGCATGGCGACAGCACTGTGGGGCATCAGACAGGATAAAGTAGGATCACAGCAATTTACCCTTCACTCTGCGGCAGATCCCAGAACTTCGCTCCGCTGAGGCCTTGACCGTCCCCGGCGGAGCCGCGCCGGCTCCGAGCGTCGAGGGGCCCGGGCCCCGGCTGATGCCTTCCTCTCTGTCTGTAGTACTGATGAAGAGGGGCTTAGGCTAAGCCTCTCGTTGAATTGAAAAGAGAGCTGGTGCAGCAGACTCCTTTCGGGCGGCTCCAGTGAAGATGATGTGCAGCGGCCGTTTTCAGCTCGCGATCGGTTGATGTCATGCAAGTTTCTCGCAATCTTTCGTCCCCAGAAATGGTCCTGAACCCAAAGTCTTTTTGCGGGGTTTTCGCAGGATTACCTGCTCGGTGACGGTCGCGGAGAGTCCGGTCCGCTGGACCTGCGCGGCCGGCCGGTGCCGCCCCCCGTGAGGCTTGCTTCCTTCTTTCAACTCTTCGTCTTGGTGTCTTAACGGATGCCCTGCTTTTGTTGACCTCGCCACGCCCGGCTAAGCTCAGCCGTGGGTCTGATTTCATGAACATGGCAGGGATTTAGTGATCCCACTGAAATCCATAATACAAGGGCAATGGCAAAAGAGCCCGGGGACGGCAGAAGGTTGTTTGCTGACTTTCGATGCAAGACTTGTGCGCTTTGGGATTGCAAGTCGTAGGAAGAAGATTGTGTGAAGATAGCCGTACTCGACACAAGTATCGTGTCTCCACGACATGGAGCCTGTGCGATTGCGGGGCATGCCCAAGGCACGGCCGTGGTCGCTGTCCCCATGCAACTATGAGTCTTAAGCGGACACTGTGCACTGTGAAGACTTTTGATCGGGACTCAGAATCTTAAGCCGAATCAGCCCATCATTGTTTATGTTGATTGTGATTAAGCATAGTCGACGTATTTGGAACCCTGGATATGAATATTGCCCATACCGTACCGAGATGGCAGAGCTGCTGGGACAGAGAAAAAAGCCCCTGAACTGAGAAACGCAGCCTGCACCTCGCGGCATGCAAAACTCAATTTGTTGATGATCGCGTAAGGCCCAGCTTGCGGGCATCTTGTCATCTGTCTCCTTTTCAGCCCTCAGGCTGAGGCCTTAAACACAAAGCCCCAAACCCCTCGTAACACACATAAAAGCTGAACTGAAAAGTCTCAGCTTCGGCGAAGCCGCGCCCGCACCTCAGCAGGCTGCGTCGACCTCTGCGTGCCCCAGGCGAGGATTGGGCCCTGGGCTCTTCGAAGGTCCCAAGTCTTTTGAAAGGTACTCCACAGTATCCAGGCTCTTTATATGGCTGATCGTGGAAAGCCTGCTGCTGTCTTGAGGATAATTACTAGGATCATCGTTGCGGAATCATGAGTCATGCGCTTCTTCGAAGTGTGCCCGTTAGCAGTCTTGCATGCTTGTTGCTGTCCGCTCCTAGCAGAGGTTCAACAGCGGTCTACTATTGCAATGTCTGGTGTTGTGGCACTTCCTGTTAATGTGCAACAAGCTGTCTAGTGTCATCCCATTCAATATGACGATTAGTGGTGCTTCTCTGGTTGTCCTGCACTACCCTGATCTTCTTCATTCCTCTAGTTCTGCTGCGGCTGTTGGTTTGAACATGCAAGAGAGTGCTTTTGCGAGTCCCGTTATTGATGGCTGCTGCTGCTGCTGCTGCTGCTGCTGCTGCTGATGATAATGATCATGATGAAGGTCTTCTTGGTGTTATCTCCGTTCTCAGCATCATTGCTGTTGTACTGTTGTGGTTGGGTTTGGTTGCTCTTGTTCGGTTCCCTCAAACGAGCTCGATGTTTGAACGCTTCAAGATATCGGTGCGATGGAGCTTGGCGAGATGCTTGCATCGCGCTCATAGCAGCAAGTAGCACTCCCCTCGTACACAAGCTTCGTAGTGCCACTACAGGCATTGCTTTACATAGGGCTAAAGCTGATGTAGCATCTTCCGAAAGTTCACTTGCAGGCGTCAGCTCCTTCCAAGGTGCCCCAAGTCGCTTCAACTTGCAGTGTGACGAACTAGGCCCTAAAGGCCCTGAACCTCAGACTCGACAGCACACAGGAAGAAGACCTGGTAGCACTCCACCGCCAGCCGCAGGGGGTCGAAGCTGTCCGCCGCCCGTCTTAGGCGACTTGCCGGGGTTTGCCGGATGCTTTGGTTTCAGGCTTTCGAAAACGTGTCAAGACTTTTGGGTGTTGGTCTTGCGGATGACTGCTGTTTCCTAATCTCAGCCCGATCGCTGAACTCATCTACGTCTTGGCGATGCTGTTCTCGTTGGTATTGGGAGTATGCTTCGTTATCTTTGTCGGTGCTATGGTTCATGGTCGCCGCGGTTAGACTGCTAGTGATAGTGTTGTTTCTGACATCAAGAGATGATTGTTTGTCAGGCTGGTGTCGTCTTCCTCTCATGCTTGGTCTTGTGGCCCTTGTTGCTGTTGTCGACTACTGTTGCTCTTGTTCTTCCTGTTATTGTTCTTCCTGCTGCTGTTGTTGTTGTTGTTGCTGCTTCTGCTGCTCGCTCTGTTGTGCCTGCAGGTGCTGATGCCGTTGCTGCACTTTTTTCTTGATGTCTTTGGTGGCGATCCGTTGCTGCAAGCGGCGAGGCGCCGGTACTTCGACTCCGCGGGCCTCGCCGCGGCAGCTCCCGCCACTGGTGTACGAAGGCCTCACTTCGGTCATAGCATGGCAGATGTCGGTCGTAGGAATCAGTGTGAGGTGTCGTTTGTGGTCATGTCAGAGCCGGAAAGAGCTAGTGATGCTATCGGGATGCATTGGCTTGATGTATATTGATGCTGTCGCGGCAGAGCAGTGGTCTGATGATGTCGCAATTTACGGATGTATTGACGGGGTCTAGCGTTCTGCATGGATGTACTGGCGTAGTCGGTGCAGCATAAATTTAGTGATTTAGTGTTACAGCAACATCACGCAGTGGTGCCGTGATGTATGTGCACCAAAGAGTGACACAGTTTACATCCATACCGGCTTCCATGTTTGAGTATTTCTAGTAAACTGCAGGCTGGTAGAGTTTGTCAATAACCAGATGCTGCTGGGGTGGCTTCAGCCGGACGGGGTCGACGGGACGGGAAGGCCGTGAGAGTTTCAGGCTCCGGGGTGTAGCGCCGAGGAGATCTAGAAGTTTGTTTAGTGAACTGGCGACTTAGCGATCTCTGCGGTACTGTCATATGGAGGCCCACGAATTCGATGTTGTTGGTGTTGATGATGATGATGACGATGATGCTGATGCCGATGATGGTGATGGCCATCATCACCATCTTCCTCGGTGCCTTCAGAGTTCGCCGGCACTTCGGCAACACTCAGGCATTGACAGCTCCCTGGCCAGCAAACGGCTGCCTCCGACATGGTTCGCGGATCCCTGGGCCCTGCAGGCTTGTCAAACTTGCGGGACGTCTTGCAGTCGTGGACGTGGATGTGAGGTTTTTAACTTCGCAGCATTCCTGAGCAGCCAGCCCAGTTGTGTGCTCTGTGCCGGCACAGGCAGAAGAACCTGACAGGCACCTGCCACCTGCATCGTTCGTTTTTGCTTCATGCATTGCTTCTGCGTGGGAAGAGGTGGAGTGAAGTTTCGTAATGGAGGATGTTGTGGCAGATCACAGCGTTGGCGGGTGCTCGAGTGCTGCAGCATTCCGGCGAGGCAACCCCCGACACAGACAGACACCGGCGACAAGGAATCGAATCCTGCCCTGGGAGGGTGGGATGTAGCAAGGGGGGATAGAGTCTAGAAGCTCCTCAGAAATTGCTGAGCTTTGCAAGGGCATCTTCTGACAGAGTTTACAGGAGGGGCCCAAGGAAGACGAGGCCGGCGCCAGGTCTTCCATGTGACGTACATTCATTGTGAGTTGGAGTTTAGCTCGGTGAAACCTCACAGCACAGAAGAGAGTGACTTCATGACTCCCGGAAGCGATAGCGCGATCCTGAGATGCAGAGCCGTTTAATGCCTCTTTCCGATGCCCCTTGGTCGTGCGATGCCGTGCCCTGCATTGCAACCTCTTGGAAGTCTGGTCCTGCCGGGTTGTACTGCTCTCAAAGTCTTTCCATCTGTTGGCCTGAACTGCATGAGACACTTCTGTTGAGGAAGTTTGTCTGTGGCTATTAGGGAGCACGGAGAAAGACAAAGAGCTTCTTCCCTCCTTACTGCGTCGTTCTGGCAAGCGCTCTGCAGAATTGCGGGTGGGAGCTGCCGAGCTGCCGCTCCGTTTCGGAAGATGCTGCGAAGTCCAAAAATAGTGTGGTGTTGCAGCTTCTTGTTTGACAGATACCCTAATTAGTGTGGTGTTGGAGGCGTTCCCAGGGTGCTCGCTTTTCTCAATGATGTATTGCTGTTTCCGGGATGTTTGGGCTTGCCATAACGCTTTCAGCGCTCTGTCGTCACTGGCTTTGCAAAGGCCTTCAGAGAAGAGGCTTCGGCACCTTCCGAGCAGAAGGAGAACGAGGCGTCACAGCAATCCATAGATGAATGCCACGCTTACGAAGGTGAGGCGGCTCTCGCCGAACCGTAGCTCGGTCGACAAAGACTGGCAGTTTTGGGAGGGTTAACGGTTCTGCTGCTTTTTCGATGACGGCGACACTGAGGAGGAAAGACTATGTGCCGGAATAACCGCAGTATCCGGAAGTATCAAACGTCGAGCATCTCAACAATAGAAACATCTACGCAGTCTGAGTAAGCCCTCATTCCTATGCCCTCATTCCTATGCATGTTAGGCAGGACGGGCTTCACCCTGGTTGTTGAAAGCCTTTTCCCCCGCTTGCCACGTAGCAAGCAGAAATTCGATTTTCGGGGGTTGTCCAGGTTTCCGGAAGTGCACGCTAGCAGACGGCTAGCGGGAAAAGCAATGCTTCTTGATGTCTGTTTGGAGGGCTGGTGTTTTGCCACTTTCAAAGTCTGAGCTCTGAGCTGTGTGTTTCAATGTTTTGTTGGGCCGCGCCGGGATGTCGGGCATCGCATGCATAGCTTTCCGTTAGGTTTTCCAAAGAATTTCTTGTGGGCATGATGAACATTCAAAGGTTGATTGATCCGCTGGTCAATAGAGAGCCAGTAGCCGGTGGAGGGCGGCAAAACCAACGACAGCAGCTTTTTGCCGCAGCATTTTCAAAGGCCGCATCCGCCGAAGGTGCCCTAAAATCTCTTAAACTTCTCTTTCTGGAGGCCGAGGAGGCGGCGACGTCCCAGTCACGCCTCCAGGCTGCTGCGTTGGGCCTCGGCGACGTCGCCCCACGACAGCAGTCCTTTAGGCCTTTAATCACAGCCTTGCACTTGTAGTATCAAAAACATCTATGTATACATGTTCAATGCTGTTATGCTACTCTTATGCTGTTGTTGAGTAGGATTCTTCGTTTCGTTTTGACTATGCCTACACCGATTGCTGGTTCTGTTCAGTGGCTACACCGCCTGAACAAAGAAAGATGAGGGAAGTCCAGGAGAAGATACTCTGGCCGAGCTTCAAATACCTTTGGAGAGTTTCTGTTTTTGCCCGTGGAGTTGTATCCAAACTTTTGTGGGCCCCAGCTGTAGGTTTTGGCTTTGCTTCTGTGGCGTCCAAGAAATGTTGTGGGAAGCTGACAGAATTCGTGATGGGGTAGAATGGCCGAGCGTTGCAAGACAGTGGAGCACAGATTCATGGCAGAAACATGGATACGGCTGCTGCAGAGAAGTTTGGAGAGGGCGAGTCGGTAGTCGTGGTTGGGTGCGTTTGTCGTCACGTCCGAGCCTGCTCGGCAGGCAGTAAATCCTAAGACATGCACCGCCGATGCCAATCCCGGAGGCTTAACATAGGAAAGACACTTTCGACGGTCGTAATTTTCCATCATAACCACACAGGTCACAGTTGAGGACCGCTAAATGAAGTTTAGAAGCCCAGCAGGATGGGGTTCCTGGGAGCTCGCCTCCCCTGCCCTTTACTTTCAGCGCTGCTGCAATCATTGGAGCTTGGGATTCAAGCCTCGAAAATTTCCAAGCCGATGTAAATCGATGGAGCTTTTTCAGGTGCCTTAGCCTTTTTGGGTCCATCTCCCAGGAAGTCTTCGACCCTCCTCTGCGGGCTCGAGGCAGTGTGGACTCGAGCTGTATGGGATCTTGCCGCCTTTAGCACACCAGCCGGCCACACGTATCTTCTCTTTGGTTTGTTGTTCGTTGTGGCGGGGGGCGGCGGGGGCGGTAGATATCCAACAAGAAACACAGGAAGAAGAGAGCATCATCATTGTATCGCACATGTGCCGAGTATCGACTGAACCCCTATACTTTTTGCAAGAGAATAAGATCTCTCTGGTCGAGGAATGCACTGCCGCTGCAGAGTTCGCCTGGTTGTACCAGAGCGAACTGTAGTCTACAAAGAAGCCTGCAGCGGTTGTGTGGCTGTGCCTCGCACGGTACCTGGGCCCTTCAGTCAGAGCGCATCGTAGACCCACGTGTGACAGGGCTCTACGTGCTGGCCGGCGCCGAGAAAACCGAGTGGCGGCCCTGTGAGGCCCAGTGCAAAGCGCGCAGAACTCTGCGTGGCTCTCGAAAAAGGCTGAATCTCTGACGTCCGCGTGCTGCCGCGGGTCAGGTCCTGGCATTCAGCCGCACAGAGCAGCAGAGCCGAGACTGCAGAAAGGGCAAAAAATCTTCTGGTTTTTTCTAGAGGTTGCTAGGTACTTCTCGAGCATGTGGGCGGAAAGCAAGCCATTCCTGTGCCGAGAATTGCCACTTAGTAGAGCACTGCCCAATCGTCCAAGAAGTATCTTCCTGGTTCTCTTTGTAATTATAGGTCCTTAGGCCCGTTCTTGTGCCACGATGTCACGACTGTCCTGCTTGTTGCTACAACTTGCTTGTTCATTCTCGAAGCGCTGCTCGAATCACTTGTTGATTAACCTTTAGCAAATTGAATCTAAAGCCTGGGATTCAATTTCCGAGAGTTCCCCAGGTTCCTGATCCAATGGTTTTGCAGCGGCCTTCAGAAGCGTGTTTCAACTTTGCAGCTGCGGTTCGACGGCGAATCTGAGGCACAGACGGTTTTTTTTGTTTATTGGTTTGAACTGCTACACACGTGGATGTTTTCTTTATGTCTTCGACTATGGGGTACATATTCGCATATGTTTCAACAGGCGATAGATACACATGTATCATACATCAGTATATGCATCATACATATGTATGTGTATATGCATATATGTATATTTGTATATGTATACATATATCATGTGTACACGACTTGTACAGTATAATGTATTATGATGACATGAGTAATGATATGAATATCGATACAGGTCTAAACATGCGGCGCGAGCATAAATAGATTACAGTACAAGTTAGTATGATGGAACTTTGTACAACTGTAACCTAGTGTGTTAGAGTGTAGCACTGCCATGCTAGACGGGATGGCATGGAATGGCACAGCAATACTCAGTACAATGGAATGTAGTTACAATATCGTACACTATAGTTTATTATAAGATAAGGTACCATAAAATGATGAGAAATATAAATGAACCAATAGAACAGAACAAGATGAAATGATATACAGTATAGTACCATGTCGTTTAATACTTTACGATACAAGAAAACGATAGGCAGAACGAGCAGTGCAGTATATCACAACATGATGCAGCATAATGACATAATGGTAGTATTGTACAAGAATATATTGTAGTATACTAGGATAAAAGTATCACCCACTGAAACGAAACAGCACCTAACATAACGTAGTGTAATAGAGTATAGGACGACATCTTTCAACAATGCAAAACAATACGATATACTACTACATTACACAGTTCATTAGAACATGATACTTATAATGTGAGGTTAAATTGCTTGAGATAATACATTCACAAACCGTATATTTAAAACAATTCACGTGTAATTTAATGGAGTAGCATAGACTACAGCATAGGATAGCAAAGCATAGTGTGATGTGTTTGATTGTGCTGTGACATAGTAGAATATACTACAGTATAGACTGATAACATGGTGTAATATAGTGTCATATGGGACAATGCAACAAAGTGTAATGCAGTTTCATATCGTACAGATTCATAGTACCCCCACTCTGTAAAGTAGATTCAGTATACGGGATTATAGCATGAAACAAGAAAGCACAATATAGAGCCACATAGTATAAGCAGTGTAGTGCAGATAGGGTAGTATAAGACAGTATCAAGTAACATAATACAGTACAATATAGTACAATAGTATAGTATATGTTATCACAGCATAGCATCGCATAGTATAGTAGAGTAGAGTATAGTATAGTATGTATTGTAGTATAATGTAGTGTAACAAACTGTCATATGGTATAGTATGGTATAGTACAGTATCATGTAATTGCTACGAGATTATATGATATACTGTAACAAAACATAATACTTTCTACATGAGCACAACATATAGACCACAATAAAGCCAAATGTAGCAGAGCAGAATTTAGATCATCAGCAGAAAATTTTACGAAATATGTGTTGAGACAGTGTGAGATAATGCAAGATAGTGTATGACACAGCCACACAACGTAAGCCATTGTACACTATTGTAATTTCTTATCCTTTCGTCATCGTCACTATTATTGCTATCATCTTTGACATATCTATGTACGTAAGTATGTATGTATCCATTTATCCAGGTGTATGAATGTCTATATGTATGTATGTATGTATGTATGTATGTATGTATGTATGTTACAGCACATGCAACCGTGGGAGGCCACTGCGATTCGGCGCCGTGCGGAGGCGGAGTCACGCCGAGACACTGTGGAGGCGCGCGGGTTGAGCCGGTGGTGTTGGCCGCCGTTTTGGTCTTGACATGTTGTGGCCTCGCCGTGGGGTTTGAGCCTGCGGTCTGAGGACTTGGAGCCTTCAATGTGGGTTGGGGGACGCCTTCGGACTCAGAATGAGCGCTGCAACCGTGAGGTGTTGGAAGGGATCCCAAACCCCAGACCATGAGCTTCATTTTCTGACAATGTGAAGCCTGGAAGGCCATGATGCTGGAGCAGGTTGTCGTCGAAGAGCTGCGCAGCTGAAGACGGATTCTTTGAAGTCGGAAAGGCCATAGTAGTAACAAGCTAAACATAGGTACATACCACTGCATGCATACTCGCGCACTAACTCGCCAAAGCATGTGTGCTGCTTACATTAGTGAAAGTAGCCGCAAAACAGCGATAAAGTCCTGTCATATGTCTGGGCACGTATCTCGATTTGCAAGCCCGCCTTTGATTTGCAAAACGGGCTAACAAAGCCCGGAGCTGTCCCAGGCTCAGTCGCTGGGAACAGGAGCTGGGGAGGGGATATCGTGTTTGGGCGATTGGTGTGCTTGTTCGTTTGCTGTGATATCAAGAGCATTTGTTGCTTGCTCTGGTGGAAGTGACGGCAGCAGCTACTTCTACCATTACAGGGACGGCGGTGCGACCACAGCAGAAACTGCACCCTTACACAAGGCGACTGCGATGACGAGTACTGCGACAAGAAGTAGGTTTCTGTTGGTAGTAGCTGTCCTTGTCGACACCACCGCCATCGTCAACGTTGCCTTCCTAGAAGTACAGCAGTGGTACTATGCTATGCAACGAGCCTTTCCGTTATCATTATGATTATGGTTCCTCTGTTCTGATTATGGTAGTTGCATTCGCTTGGCTCGTGCCTGTACCACTGCTTCTACTTCACTTCCTCATTCTACTTCTTCTTTTACCACGACGACGACGACCACAACGACGACGACACTACTACTTAATACCCTTGCTACTGACGACGACAGTGGCGAGTGCTGCGTGGCCGAGCGCAGGAGGCAGACATCGGCACGGCCACCTCTGCGAGGGGAAATTCTGCGAAACGCATCCCGACTGTTTGCTCCCAGCCGACAGGTTCTGAGTCACAACAGTGAATGTTTTGTTGTTCGGACATCATCCCAAGGAGTTGATGTTGACGGCCGTACTTAGCGTCAATGATTGGGCTATTTTTGAGCAGCTGTGGTTATCACGATGACGATGACGAGAAGGATGATTATCATGACAGAGACGTTGATGCTGATGTCGATGACGGTATGCTTGTGATGGTTCCGCTTGCTGGTGTTTCTTGTAATAGTATATAAGGACGATAAGGATGATGATGAAGATGATGGTGGTGATGGTGATGATGACGATGATGTTGATGGCGTTTATGATGATGACGATGACGATGACGACGACGACGACGAGGATGATGATGATGATGATGATGATGATGATGTTGTTGTTGTTGTTGTTGTTGTTGTTGATAGCGTTTATGATGATGACGATGATGCTGACGCTGACGCTGACACTGGCGACGATGCTGATGATGATGATGATGACGCTGATGATGATGACGACGACGGCGATGACGACGACGAGGACAATGACGATGACAACGATGTAGATCATATGCACCATGAAAGAGAATCTTGACTTTGAACGCCCGACGGTACTATCGCGCCGTCGTCGGCATCGTCGGCGTCGTCGGCGTCGTCGTTGTCTCCGTTCGTCGTCGTTTCCATCCTCGTCGTCGTCGGCGTCGTCACCATCATCCTCATCATCATCATCTTCTTCATCATCATCACCATCACCATCCCCTCAGCACAAGCCTCGCTCACAGATCCGAGGCATCCTCGACCTGGCACAGCTGACCCGTTACGAAGCCTCTGACGAGGTCCGCTGCCTGGTCTGTCACTCTTGGTAACGTTCTCGTTTTCTTTTGCATTTCTCTTTTCGCGTTCTTACTTGTTTGACATGATACTTCAACATCTACACTGCACCCACATGCTGCATTCGCTCAAACTCACCCGAGCTCTACACCCAAATGTCGCGTTGTCCCAGAATCCCGACTCATATCGCCATCCAAGGAGTTTCGATCCTACTCTACAGGTCTCATCCAGAGTGTTGTTGCTGACCCACCGTCCTTGTCCGCCTTCTTTTGCATCTGCAATAGCTCTCCCTGCACTCTCGGGCGGCTTTGCACCTTTGACTGCCGTTATGGAAGTTGGATGCGCCAGCAAACTTAAGGTGGACTCATGTGCACTTGGCACACTACAGCCATGCCGAGGCCCCAAACTTGAAACTCTAAGCTCCAAGCTGCAAGGAGGATCCTGTTAGGGCCAGGGTGTCATGATGCATGCTTGTGAGCTGACCCCTACCTTGCGATCTTACCGCGGCATTGAAACACCATAGCGTATGCCACAGCGGATGTGCTTGAGAATTTTGTTTTCCTTGATAGTTATGTTTTATTGATAGCTATTCTTCTGTACTTCTGCTTTTCGTCTTGTGTCTGTTGATGTTTTGGCTTTCAATCCTGTGCTCATGAATCTTACTGTTAGTCTTGTGTCTCTGCGAGGTGGTCCAGGCGCTCGTGCGCGAGGCAGCCGAATCTTACTCGCGCTCTCAGGACGGACGATGGTGCTAGACTCTGTTTGATGCTGTGGGTTCAGTGGGGGTGGTGTTGTCGCTTGAAGGCAGACAGGTGCATCGAATGCCTCGCTCGGAAACCATTGCAGTCGCACCACATTCAGCCCTTCATAGACCTGGATAAGTCGACCCCAGCAAATCACGTAGTTGCCAGGTCCAGTGGGTATCGATGCATTCGGGCGAGTTTTTTCTCGAACACGCTCAACAATATGTTGGTAACACTTCCTCGACGATGCCAACACAGGTACAAGCAGATCGACAAAAGGAATCAGGAATCATGCTGGTGTGAGTCATGCCGTTCTTAAATGCGACGAGGGCAGAGTTCCAGTCTTGGGCTTTCCGGTATCTTCATGAGGACATGTTTCTTTTCTGCAGGGCATCGCAGTTAGGACGTGTAGTTCGAAGGCCAAGTGGCTGCTACTTTGGCGCCGCCCGGACCTGCAGGACGAGGGTCTGGATTCCTTTGCGTGCCTGCTTGCATCTGTATATGACATTGAATGACGTGCTTTGCTACGGGATTGGCAGTTGCTCTGGTCTGTTGGTTTTTGGCAAGGTTACTGTTTTGTTACATGATCTGTCGCCCGTAATCGCATTGGGGAAATCCGTCTGCGACGTGTAGAGTCTTGACACAATGGTAAACTCAGGGTAGCAAAGGTCTAGTTTGTCAGAAAGGCGGCCCAACCGGATTTACGTCAACCTGACCAAATCTAGCCCCCTAGGTAAGACTTTGGCCAGGAGTATCTGGGCATCAAGCCCGTCCCACTGCCGGAGAAGTCACCCTGGTGGAGCCCTCGGAGGTTGACGATCTTCTTGATCCCACAGCACCAGCAGCAACAAATTGCAACAGCAACAGCAACAGCAACTGCAACAGCAGCAACTGCAACAGCAGCGCCATCAGCAACAGGAAGGTGCGAGTTTCAGGGTTTGCGAGGTCAGTTTCGGTGCTGAGTTTCGGGGCGGAGTTTCGGGACAAAGGCCAGGTCAGATTCGGATCAGGACGTGATCAGTTTCAGGTCAGGACGTGGTCAGCTTCA
The DNA here is from genome assembly GCA_905231915.1 of Symbiodinium necroappetens. Classification (NCBI taxonomy): domain Eukaryota; class Dinophyceae; order Suessiales; family Symbiodiniaceae; genus Symbiodinium; species Symbiodinium necroappetens. The sequence goes on from CAJNJA010005409.1 coordinate 19,734, forward strand.
GGCCCCGACCCTGACACTTGGTCGTTGTGCTGCTTCATGCTATCGTGCCCGAGCTTTCTGGATGGTTCAGAAGATAAGCCCTCGTGCTGTTTGTCGCCACACAACAGCCACTACAATAAGGAACACCTACGTTTAAAGAGCCCCCTGTTCACCCACCCCAAATCAAATTATACAAACGGGCCTGCACACGTCCCCTTTTTTTTATGACTTGGGGTTGAAGATCAGGATTAAGGGTTACGGGTTGGGATACAAGGGGGTTAGAATTGAAGGTTTAGGGTTCAGTCTACTCAAGTCGTCATTACTTCAGTAAGCTCTGGTTGCAAAAGGTTTACCCATAGGCTCCTAAGTAGTTCCTTTTTATGGGTTCATATTTAGAACCCTGTAAGGTAATCCCAAAAAGGAACTACTAAGGAGCCTATGGGTATATACTAGGAGAATACAACTAGCAGTCTAGAGTAGTACTGGAGTAGTACTAGCAGTACTAGTAGTGTTAGTTTTACAGGTAGCACTAGTAGTACTCGTAGCAATTCTGGTAGTACTAGTAGTACAGCAGCACGAGTAGTGCTAGAAGCGCTAGCAGTACCAGCAGTCGTGCTAATAGCATTACTTGTGTACTAGTAGCAATAGCAATGGTAGTAGTAATAGTAGTAGTAGTAGTAGTAGTAGTAGTACCAGCAGTAGTAGTCGTCGTCGTCAGCTTGCAACATCCCGGACCCCCCTCCCTCTGTGCGGCGCGAAACTGACCACCCGCGCGCCGAAACTGACCTCTGCGGTCCCGAAAATGGGCCCCGAAACTCACCCCCACTGATCCGAAGCTCCCCGGCAGCCGATCCGAAACTACCTTCTTCTGCTGTCCTACAGAAAGAAATCATATATTCAGGAACCTCAAAGAGGTTTCTCATGGTGTTCAAGTGAACCCCGAACCCTAAACTTAGGTCCTAAACTTTGTCAACCCTGAATTATGAGCATTTAAGGTTTGGGTCTTCCAGTCGGGATCAGGGTTCAGGGTTTGGAGTTTAAGGATAGGGTTTCTAAGACGTTTGGGTTAGGAACACAGATTGGGCAGGGCCCCTTGTCTACAACTTCGACCTTAAGCTAAACCTGTAACCGAAAAGACCTACCTTCTTCTAGGGTTCCTTATTATGGTTTCTATACAACAGCTCCTTAAAAAGGGTGGGTCTTTTCAAAATTTCGGTTACACGGAAGTCCTTTTAGATTCCCTACGAAGCCCTATGTCCAACACTAAACCCCTACTATGGGGGGCTTGAACATTTGCCAATACTCTGGCATAAGCTTCATAGTCTTAGTAGCTGAATGAGTACACTTTAAACTTCTTGGGATAATATGATCCCTTATAGAACTGAAAGTGTACACTTTTTTGTGCTTATGAACTCAGCAGCTGCGTAGTTACAGCTTTACAACAACATGCCCAAAGCCCGGTAAGCCTCTGCCAACAGGTGAGGCCCAGAACCATTAGTATCCTGAGAACAGGACCGTTATTAGACGAAGACACGGCCAAAATTTTTGCGCACTTTGGCTCCAAGGAAGCTCTTTTCTGTGGCACGGGCCTGCACAACTGCCAATATTGTTTCCTACTGCGGCTACTGCAGGACTCCTTATTGCAGGTTTCCACAAAGACACCTTCTTTTGTCGCCAGGACGTTAAACCAAACCCCTAAATCCTAAACCCTATCCTGAACCTTCCAGAGACTCCAAAACCCCTTAATTAAGGAATATACCTTAAATTATAGTAGGATCCCTAATAAGATTTAAGGTCTATTCCTTAATTAAGGGGTATTGGAATCTCCGAGCTCGTGCTCCTTTTTCTGGGTTCTTCATAAGGGATTTTATTCAAGCCACCATAATAGGGATCAAAAGTAAAAAAATAGGGCTTCCTTATTATGGTAACTTACATTAAATCCCCTAACAAGAACCCAGTTTTGCTCTCGCCAGGGCCTCCTGTCCTACGTCGAGTCTGCCGAAGCAAACGAGGTTGCCCGGGCGAAGAGCTCGTCGAAACGCTCCTCGGTGCCTTTTTTGTTGTAGGGCTCTAGGGTTTAGGATTCAGGGTTTTAGGGTTTAGCGCTTAGGGTTTCAGGTTTAGGCTTTGAAGCTTCCTTTAAGACCTTTTAAGGATTCCCTTTGAGGGTTCCTTACAGGGTTATATAGAGTTCCTTTCAGGGATTGGTTTGGGGGGGTCATGGTGCAGGATTTCTACGGGGCGTTTATCGGGGATTCATCGCGGGCATTCATAGGGTTTCATAGGGTCCGCACGGGGTCTTCATCGATTTCATAAACTGCGTTGTTTGTCATGCTGCTTTGCGCGCAGTATATGGGGAATTCCAGGGTTCTGTGATATCGGTCATGTTTCAGTAGTTACCCATAGGCCCCTAAGTAGTTCCTTTTTATGGTTCATATTTAGAATCCTATAAGGTAATCCCAAAAAGGAACTACTTAGGCGCCCATGGTTACAGTTCCCTTCTGATGCGTTTATGCCCAGTTGCCTTTGTTTTTCTATCTTGGGCAGGGTCGGGTCCTGGAAGTTCGGGACGTAGGATGAGGCTTGTAAGCACGCTTTACGGGGCTAGAGGTCTTTGCAGGGTGTTTGCGATTTGCGGCTTAGGGTCGAGGGTTTAGATGCTATACAGCTTTCGTGATTTACATCGTTTTTGGCGGCCGTGATTTTTGGGCCCTACGCCCGAAGTGTTCTCGGCTGGCTTTAGACCATCCTTGACCCAAGTCCCTTACCCCTAAGCCCCATAAACTTTAAACCAAGACCCGAAACAAGCCCCAAACCCTAAATCCTAAACCCTGAACGCTTGAACATCCCTAAATCCTTCCCGACCTTCTTTCAGGCGAAGATCCTGAGATGGTCGTGCCTTGCCTGCCTAAACCCCAAAACCCTAAGCCCCTAAACCCTAAACCCTTAAACCCTAAACCCCTACATCCCCAAGCCCTAAACCCCTAAACCCCTAACCCCTAAACCATAAACTAGAGGGGGTTTGAGGGCCTTTTGTCTCGTGACTACAGCTGTTTGCCCTGAGCCAAATACCGTAATACAGGTGGCTGAATAATTAGAATAGGGTGTTGGGGATAGATTGTAGTATAATTATAATAAGGACTCCGCCCCTCCCCCAAATATAGTATTGGTAATTATTC